>JAVXUL010146895.1:0-14418 GCA_035590515.1 Trichilia minutiflora
TGGTTAGTGTCTAGCTACGCGCCATAGTCCCTAAGTCACGATGAAGAAGTGTCTTCATCAAACCTCCAATGATTGCATGTAACATGTGGGTAATATCCCTCCGTTGTCATATCCTGATCGAGTAAGGGTTTATGGTCTGTCAAAACCCTAATCTCGATGTCTATACGAATCGTCGATCATATGTCATGATTGCTTTGACCAGAGGCTTAAAATCTGCACATCATATCGACATTCGTTTAGGAATTCAACTTAGACAGAGTCAACGAAAACTCTTAGTCTATAGCATTGAGTCAACGGATCCCATCTTGACTGTCAATCGAATACCTATATGAACAAAGCACGCTCAAACAGACTTCTTGTATAAGGCGTGATTAGCCCTCATGTATACACCATATAAAATATACCCATCCATACAAAATCCGATTCTAAACGTCTCAAGTCTAAAGATTACATCACACACTATTGTAATTTATTGATAAATCATTGATTATATGCATACTATATGATTTGTCAATATGTAGCCATGTTTGATAAATAGTTCACCAACTATATATTCATATTAATGCACTTATAACAAAACAACTATTGTCAACCTACATATATCCTCATATGATATCATTAAGTGGCAACCAATATGCTTACTATATGATATAGTTGCCTAATCTATATCACGTACGTAAGGAATAATTTGATAATTTTATTTAATCATTAAATGAAAATATCTAGATAATTCACATACATTCTTTATATATGAGCATGCCAATATAAAAAAAACATCCAATATATGTAAATAAAGAACAATTCTTATATTAATAAACTAATATTTATATAAGATCACTAGTCTTGAAACCGAAAACACAAATGATTTCTAGGGCATACACTAACAGTGGCCACCCGTCGAAACCTAAGCACCTTACTGTCAATACGCCAGAGAACTAGGAAAACCTTGAAAAGCTTCATGCAAAAGTACCACGAAGAAGTAATGGAGTTAGGGGCCTATCATCACCCTTTAGCTCTAAAAGGGTTAAAGAAAGGCCTACGATTGAAAAGGGTTTAGTATGCTGTTCATCGACGTACAGTAGATACATATGAAGCAGCCCGGATAGAACTGCTCGATGAAATTAAGATCGAAAGGGAGATGCTCTTAAGGTTGAAGGAAGAGGCCCTAGCAACCTCAGTCAGGAGGGAATATCCTCAGGATACGTGATAGAAGAAAAAAAGAGATCGTTATGGGAATCCAAAGCATGACAAGGGAGATCGGGGTGTCTGCTCAAAGATTCACTCCACTGAAAGCTCCTTTGTTTGAGATATACAAGTATGCAAAAAGACGAGGGCTTCTGGCATCGCATCCTCAAGTCATGAAAGTAAAGGTGCCCCAAAAGAATAAAGGTCGATTCTGTAAATTTCACAAAGAGGGTGGCTACACCACTAATCAATGTGACGACCTATGAAATCAAATTAAGGTACTAGTTAAAAACAGTTATCTCATAAATTATATTGATTCTCAATATATCCTCCCTAGAGATTGGCAACATCAGGGCAACGAAGATTACCCGGAGCCAGATCCGGGTATCATGATCATCTCAGGGGGTCCTACCCTGACGGGATTATCAAACAACTCCTACAGAAACTACGCACGATATTCACTACCTGGCCACTCTTCAGATGTTTATGTGATGAACATACAAGCGAACAAAAGATCGAGGATGGTCACCATTCCTATTATGTTCACCGACGAAGACGAAGTAGGAGTCCACTACCCTTACAATGATGCATTGATAATGGCGATGGGGATTGCCTCTAAACAGGTCAGTAGAATCCTAGTTGATACAAGTAGTTCAGCAGATATAATTTTCAAGGACACACTAGACTCTTTGGGTATAGAAGACTTGAAATTGATCCCGTTCAATTCTACTTTATACGAATTAGGGGATTTCTACATCACTCCCCTAGGATTGGTACAGCTGTCAGTCACGATAGGGGAAATGCCTTATCAAAAGATTGTCATAGTGTGTTTTTAAATGATCGACTTGAAAATCTCCTACTCCTCCATTCTGGGTAGACCCTTCCTTAGAAACACTAAACCAGTAGAGAGAATCTACTACTTGATGTTAAAGTTTAGAGCTAACGAAGGAATTGGTATTGTAAGGGGTAATCAAAGGGAAGCAAGGTCGTATTTTGTCACTTCCACAAGATAAGCCTACTATATCCATAAAAGACCCTTGGAAGCTTCACCTGACCAGACCAAAGATCAAACCCCTAGACCCGATGAAGGAATAGGGTCAAGAGGACACGCTGCGGCTTCTACCAGTAGTCAGGTCAGAAAAAACAAGAAGTTGCCAATTTCAAGATTAGAACCAGAAAAAAACCCTAACATAGTGCTAGATGAATGACACCCTGAGAGGATCGTCAGAATTGATACCTAGTTAAACCTTGAGGCAGAATGTAGATGTGTTTGCCTAGAGTCATGCAGACCTGCCAGGTATTGACAAAGGGGTTATAACCTATCAGTTAGCAGTTAACTCTTCGTACAAGTCAGTCCAACAAAAGAGGAGGGTTTTCAACACTAAAAAACAAAGAGCCATCAGGGAAGAAGTAGACAAACTGCTTAAGATGGATTTGATTAGGGAAGCCAGATACTTGGATTGGCTGGCAAACGTTATCCTGGTCAAGAAAGTCAATGAAAACTGGAGGATGTATGTTGACTTCATCGACCTGAATAAGGCATGCCCAAAGGATAATTTTTCTCTGCCCTAAATTGATCAGCTAGTTGACTCTATGGTAGGGCACGGACTGTTGAGCTTTATGGATGCCTTCTCAGGGTACAACCAAATACCACTGCATCCCTCAAATCAAGAAAAGACGGCCTTCATCACTGACCAAGGATTGTACTGCTAAAAAGTCATGCCTTTTGATTTAAAGAACGTCGGGGCCACCTTTCAAAGATTGGTGAATAAAATCTTCAAGCCGCTGATAGGACAATCTAGGAAAGTTTATATGGATGATATGATTTCGAAGTTTACTAAAGCTACAGACCATCCCTTTCACCTGGAGCAAACTTTCTCGCTTCTCAGGGAGTATCAATTAAGGCTAAACCCTGAGAAGTGTGCCTTTAGGGTCAGGTCAGGGAAATTCTTAGGCTTCATGATCAGTGAAAGAGGTATTGAAGCCAACCCCCGAAAGATACAGGCCATCATGGACTTAAGGAATCCCAGAACGCTGAAAGAGCTGTAGAGTTTGACGGGAAGGTTGGCGGCCTTGAGTCGTTTCATTTTTTGGTTCACTGACAAGTGTTATCCTTTTTTCAGGGTCGTAAGAAAGGTCAAGGGCATAATATAGGATGAGGAATGCAAAAATCATTTAAACAGCTCAAGGATTATTTGGCTTCCGCCCCACAACTAGTCAGTCATTCGCTAAAAGAAATGCTTTATCTCTATCTTGCTGTCAGTGAACATGCGATCAACTCAGTTCTAGTGAAGGAAGATTTCCAAAGCATTCAAAAGCCTATATACTACACCAACAAAACCCTGATAGATGTTGAGAAGTGGTACTTGACGCCAGAAAAATTATCTCTGGCACTTATTGTAACGGTCAGGAAATTATGACCCTACTTTCAAGCCTATCTTATAGTAGTACTAACCTATCAGTCGCTCCGACAAATTCTTCATCGACATAATTTGTCAGGCAGGCTAGTCAAATGAGCAGTGGAGCTCAATGAGTTCAATATTGAATTCTAATCTCGCAAGGCTATCAAAGGGAAAGACCTCGTGGACTTCGTAGCTGAGCAAACTAGGGCTGAGACACTAGCCATCTCATAACCCACCAATCAATCAAAAGAGATGGATGTAGATCACCCTGACCCAGAGAAGTCCCTTACCTGGCATCTATAGATCGATGGGTCAGCCAACCAAAGTGGGGGAAAGTGAGGGAGGAGAAGGCATCATATTGATCGGTCCAGAAAAAGAGAAGGTTAGGTATGCTTTAAGATTTCTTTTTCCTGTAACTAACAGTGAGGCAGAATATGAAGCTTTGCTGGCAGGATTAAGAACAGCGCAAGAAACTGGGGCTCACATGGTCACTACCAATAGTGATTCACAACTCCTGATAAATACTTGCATGGAACGTATCAAGCCCAGGAGAAAAGCATGAAGGCTTACCTTTCGGAGGTACAACGCTTAATTAACAAGTTTGAGAAGGTGGAGATACGAAAAATTCTCTGATCTGAGAACCTCCTGGCTGATGCTTTGTTGAAGCTTGCCTCATCCCTTGCAGAGAGCATTCTCAGGGCAATTCTCATAAAAATCTTGGGATGAAAGAGCACCTCTGCATCTGAGAACGACATAGTCCTGTTTGCCCAAGAAGAATCAGCTATCTGGATAGACCCAATTCTAAAGTATATCAGCAAAGGTGTCCTGCCCTCTGACAAAAACGAAGCTCTTAGGGTCCACCAAAAAGCTGCTAAGTTCACTATAATAGAAGGTACCTTGTACAAAAGGGGAGTCAGCACCCCTTACTTAAGGTGCCTAGATCCATAAGAAGCAGAGAGAGTGCTGGACGAAATACACTTGAAAACTTGTGAAAATCACAGTGGTAGTCAGAGCCTGGTGCACCGAGTGCTCAGACATGGATATTACTGGCCAACCATGAGCGAGGATGCCCACGAACTTGTACAATAGTGTCACGCCTGTCAAGTACATGTTGACATTTCTCGACAACCCCTAAAAAACCTAACCACTGTACTGAATCCTTGGTCGTTTGCCCAATAAGGGTTGGACCTGATAGGGTCTTTTCCAACTGCTAGAGTTCAAGCAAAGTACGCTATTGTGGTCATCGACTACTTTATCAAGTAGACAAAAGCGGAACCGTTGTCCAAAATCACTGAGAAGAACACCATTGCCTTCATCCAGAAGAATATCCTCTATCGACATGGCATTTCCAACATCTTAATTATAGATAATGGGAAGCAGTTTAATAATAGAGGATTAGAGGAATTCTGTCGCAACTAGAATATTGACCTGAGGCTCGTATCCCTGGCTCATCCAAAGACTAATGGTCAAGTTGAGGTAGTTAACAAGACCATCAAAAAGCTGCTCATGAAGAAGCTGGGTGAAAAAAGGGAGCTTGGGTAGATGAACTCCCAAAAGTTTTATAGGCTTACAGAAACACGGTGAAGGTGGCCACGGGGGAGATCCTGTACTTCTTAGCTTACGAATTTGAAGCAGTAATTTTAATCGAAATGGACATTCTGTCTTTTCGCACTTTTTACTTTAATAAAGAAGGAAATCAACAAATTATGCATCTTGAACTTGACTTACGAGAGGAGGCCAAAGACAATGCCTTAATCAGGACAACTGCTCACCAACAAAAAGTGTCTCAATCCTACAATAAAAAAATATGACCCCGCTCCTTCAGGGAAGGTGATCTTGTCCTTAGGAGAATCACCCTCAATATCCGAATAGCATCAGAAGGATCCCTGGGCACTAATTGGGAAGGACCATATCAAGTAGTCAGAGCAGTCAGGCCAGGAACGTACAAGCTGGCCTGACCTGATGGCAGCATCTTGAGTAAAGCCTGTCATACGGAGATGTTAAAAAAATATTACCCTTGAGGGAACTCCCCCTCAGGTTGGCCAATTTGTAAGCTCATAACATTTCTTATACCATTCTTTCCTATGAATAAAGAATAAAATGTTTGAGACTTCTTTTAGCATCTCCTAGAATTTTTTTGACCTTAATATTTATCTTAGTGTTAAGGTTGACCATAAGCCCAAAAATACCTTAATACTTAGTTATTTTTAAAATCCTATCCGTCCCAAGTGTCGTAAACCCTTAAACCCAGATCAGGCATCTCTTGCGTCTAAGACCTGATTCGTGTTAAGGTGTGATAAACCCTGGTCAGGCCAAGTCCTCTAAGGTTAAGGTTGGCTATAAGCTCTAAAATCCCTTAACACTTACCCATTTTTAAAATCCTGTCCGTCCCAGGTATCGTAAGCCCTTATACCCGGATTAGGCATCCCTTGTATTTAAGACCTGGTTCATGTTAAGGCGTAGTAAACTCTGATCGAACCAAGTCTTTTAAGATTAAGGTTGGCTGTAAGCTCTGAAATTCTTTAACACTTAGGCATTTCTAAAATTCTATCCGTCCCAGGTGCTGTAAGCCCTTAAACCCGGATTAGACATCCCTTGTATTTAAGACCTAGTTCATGTTAAGGTGTAATAAAACCTGATCGGGTCGGGTTTTCTAAGGTTAAGATTGGCTGTAAGCTATAAAATCCCTTAACACTTAGTTATTTTTAAAATCCTATCCGTCCCACATGTTGTAAGCCCTTAAACCCAGATCAGACAATCATTGCGTTTAAGACCTGGTTTATGTTAAGGCATGGTAAACTCTGGTCGAGCTAGGTCCTCTAAGGTTAAGATTGGTTGTAAGCTCTAAAATCTCTTAACACTTAATTATTTTTAAAATCATATCCCTCCCAGGTGCCGTAAACCCTAGGCATTCTTTGTATCTAAAACTTAGTTCGTGTTAAGGTGTGATAAACCCTGAACAGGCCAGGTCATCTAAGGTTAAGGTTGGCTGTAAGCTCTAAAATCTCTTAACACTTAGTCATTTTTAAAATCTTGCCTATCCTAAGTGTCATAAGTCCTTAAATACGAATCAGGCATCCCTCGCATCTAACATCTGGTTCATGTTAAGGCATGGTAAACCCTAATTGGATCAGGTCCTCTAAAATCCTATCCGTCTCAGGTGTCATAAGCCTTTAAACCCAGATCAGGCATCTCTCGCGTCTAAGATCTGGTTTGTGTTAAGGCGTGGTAAACCTTGATCGGGCCAGGTCCTCTAAAATACTATCTGCCCCAAGTATCGTAAGCCCTTAAATCCGGATCAGGCATCCCTTTTATCTAAGACTTGGTTTGTGTTAAGGCATGATAAACCCTGGTCGAGCCAACTCCTTTAAGATTAAGGTTGGCTGTAAGCTGAAAAATCCCTTAACACTTAGTCATTCTTAAAATCCTGTTTGTCCCAGGTGCCGTAAGCCCTTAAACTCGGATCAAGCATCCCTTGCGTCTAATACCTAGTTCATGTTAAGGTGTGGTAAACCCTGGCTGAGTTAAGTCCTCTAAGGTTAAGGTTGGCTGTAAGCCCTAAAATCCTTTAACACTTAATCATTTTCAGAAATCCTATTCGTTTCAAGTACTATAAGTCTTTGGCCATATCAGGTATCCTTGATGATTAGGACCTGGTCGAGTGAGGCATGATAAACCCTGGTCAAATTTGGTCCAAAGACTTGAAGACCTTTGAATACCCCTAACCCCAATCAGTTTGTTCCCTAAGTTTAGGATGAAGTCAAGTATGAAGTTTACACCCAGGTAGACTCCTGACCCCGATAAGTTCATAGCCTTTCCTATAATATGGTTAGTGATTACATTTAGCTGACTTATTTTCAAGTTAGAAGTCGGAATCTTTACTTAGAACATAAATTAGTTAGGAGAGGGGAAAGATTTGCAAAGAAACAGAATGAGAAAAAAGTTCATCTTTTATTGCTCAAGAGAAAGAGTACATGTGTTTTGTATATGATTGTATACATAAATAAAAGAATTATGATAGGGTTAAGCTTTACAAAAGTTTGTAGAAAACTTTCTAAGTCCTAATGAATATACTGGACAGTCCCTTTTTGTCACTCAGAAAGCTTCACCACCTGGTCTTCGACTCAGGGTATGGTAAGGATGTCTGCATCTATTTGGTTTTAGGCAGGGGCAGGCGCATCTTCTTCTATTTTTTCCTGGGAAGAAGGAGCCTCTCTTGCTTCATCAATTGGCACTTGAGGAGATCGCAGCTCAGTACCCATAGTGGTTTCTTTCGAAAGGTCTTCTATTGTAAAGGCAGGGTGATCTTCATCTGTTGGCCCTCCTTTATCAGTATCCACAATTGTTTCCTGGGCCAGAGTCTTAAGGAGCTCTTCCGCAGCTGGTGTCCCAGATGTCCTAGAAACATCGCGGCCCAGTTAGTCATATAGCCAGCGTAAGTCCAGGTCTGGGTATTCCTAGAGGAACAGGCGACTGGTCAAATCTACACCCTCATCAACTCCTTGGTCATACCAGGCCTCGAGTTGAGCAAGTACCGCCCATAACTTCTGAGACTGCTCATCAAGACAGTGTTGCAGAGTCTTATTCTCCTCTTCTAGGAACATGTACTCTTCCCGAAGGGCATTGACTCTTTCTACGGACCCTACATAATTCAAGAGGAGCGTGAAATGCTGCTCCTTCAATCGATTGTCTTCATCCTTCAAGGCCCAGTATAGATTATTCAGCTTGTTGTACTGACTTTGGGCCTGCCGCTTAGCCCTCTCAGTATTTTCCCGTTCCACTTCTAATGCTTGGACCTAGGTCTCAGTCGTTAACAGTCTCTCTCTAGTGGCTTTCTTCTTCTTAACTCATTGGGATTTCTCCCAGAGTAACTGGGACTTCTCCCCTTCCAGGCCAGAAATCCTAGCCATCAACTCCTCCCTTTCTTTGGCCATGCTCTCTCGGGTGAACGAGATAGCCTCCTGGGCCTTTTTCTCCAATTTGTTTACTGCATCGAAGGCCCTCCATCGGATAGTTATGGCATTCTTGAAGTTTTCTATAAACATATCCAAAACGGAGGCACTCTGCATCAGCAAAACAAAAGACTAATCAGTCATCTATTCAAGTATTCATTGAATATTACCTGATTTTAGAGCAAAGATAACGTACCTGATGAGCATGAAGGCTCATGTAATCAAGTGCTTCATCAGGAGATAAGTTTCCCATCTCCTTGCTTTTTTCAGAGGAAACTGCCTCCTGGGCAAAATTAATGAGCAGGAGAAGATGCCCGAAAGCCTCCCTCTTCTCCTCAGGGAGATCTTCCACCATAACTACATCAAGATCTCCCACTATCTCTGTATCCCAAGAAAAAGGATCCTGAATCTCGAAAAGGGGCGGATTCTTCTATCCCCGCCCTAGGTCTTCGTTCACCCTTGAGCCTGAACCCTTATCACCCACAACCCTTTTGGGGTCAGACTGTTGATGTTGAACCTGACTTGTGGGAGGTTGTGTTTTCTGTCCCAGGCCCTGGGTGGCCATTGTGCCTTCCTCACGGACCTGGTCCCTCTTTGATTGGCGATCGATTGGGTGAGGCAGGATGTCTACTTTCCATTTCTTCCTCACCTCAGTCATGTCCTCGTCCAGGGGCCTCTTCTCCTTATCCTTTACCTGAGTTGAGTCGTCCTTCGGGGGACGCTTTCTTGTTTCCTCCTTAGGCGACTCTTTGAAGGAGATGCCTTTCTCCTTAGGGCACACCATTTTCTTGCCCACTTTCTCAGGGATCTTCTCTTGGTCCCCCTTTGTAGGCCCCTGTCCTTTTTCTCTTGGGGTCTTTGGTTGGGGGACAGTCAGTTTGGTGGATTTTGATCCCCTTTTAGAGAGTAACCTCTTCAAAACATTGGATGCCCTCTGCTTCCTGTCAATCAGGATCCCTCCTGTCCCTGTCGTTGCATAAATGTAAAGAAGGCTGGTCAGGAAAAGACAGTCTAAATATAAATTTCGCAAGTGGTTCGGAATACTCTTACCTTTGTTCAAGTGAGCCTTGCTTTTGCTAGCTCGATCTGATTGTGGCCTTCGACACCAGCCCGAACCTCACCAATGAGTCTGCGCTCAGGAGGTGTCTGACATCCGTCACAGGTAGAGAGTCCAACAAATTGGCAACGTCTACCGGGATGATCGGCTGATCCCTTCTAATATCTGCATGAACAAAGATCAGTTGAAGGGATCCTCAAACGTAAAATTATTCATATGATCATAATTTATCTTACCCGGTTCCTAGAAGGTAGTGAGAATGTGCCCTCGGGGGGTTTCAACCCAATCCCCGTCGACCACGAACCAGCGATCTTTCCAGTCCTTGTTGCAGGAAAGAGTTCCTCTCAATTTAGATTGATACCTAGGGTAGATTTGTAGGTAATATCACCCCGGGTACTGGTTGGTATTCTTCTTGAGGGTGTAATGATACAACACCTTGTCCGGAGTAGGGGACGAGAACCCGCCTTAGCTTTCAAAATGTATAGATCCCTCAAGACCTTCCAACTATTCAGGGTAAGCTGGTAGGGGAAATTCCAAAGGCTTCAAGCATCTTGACAAAGTAGCGTTGAAGGGGAAGCCTTGCCCCCAGCAACAAGTGTTCTTTATTGATGGCGACCTCTCCTGACTCCAAAGTGCTTGGAGTTTCTTCGGCTCGGGGAACTCTGATCCTCACATTCCTAGGGATGTTGAATATTCGTTTGTAGGTGGTCAGGTCTGCCTCGATTATCATGGAGGAAAACCAGTCTGTTTCGTTTGGTCTCCTAACCCGTACTTGCCCCGTGGTGTTTCTTTCATCTTTCCCTTTCTCCTGGGTGGGGGTAGCTGTGTGAGAAGCCTTCTCCCAGTGAACAGTATCTCTCGAATCTCCTTTGTTGGCCATTCTTTACAAATCATAAACACCTGTAAAAAAACACAAGAACAAACAGAGAAAGCAAAAAGAAGCACGAAGAAGAAAAAGCAGAAATAAAACCAGAAAGTAGAGGATAGTGAAAGAAAGCATCGGAGTGAAGAACAAGAAGCAGGAAGAAGTCAGAGATGTGAAAATGACGAGTGAAGGAGAAGGGTATTTATAGGAAAGAAGGGTTGATCTTTGCAATTGATCTAAACGAGCAACGGAGAGCCACATGTTTAAGCCCATAAATGCTCCCATGTCTCGAGGAACGGTTGTATCCCCAACTACCAGGATTTCGTGGTTCACCCCCAACCAAGAGTTTGAACCTTCCTAGAACGTGAGGAGCCGCCAGTTCAGTGACAGTTGTTAATTGACGTGTGATGTGACTTTTGATGGACTACAGTTAATGAAGATAGATGTAGAAGCCTCAAGGAGACACGTCAACAATGGGTTAATGGCTCCGTCAAAAGGGGTTCTCAGTAACTAAATAATAGCAATCACACGCCAACCAACTCAGTTGGGAATCCCCATAGGTAATCTTGAGCACTTGAGCCGTGAAATCTTCCCAAAGAACCAAATGGCCTCAACCATAATTTTCTGGTGTGAACTTTGCAAATCTCACACCAGAAACTGGAGGACTGGATGTTTAGGGGAAAATATAGAGTCGACACGTGGATCCTCCATCAGCAGGGTATGTGACGACCATCGTCCCAAGTGTTCCCTTACCCGGATGCCCTGCCCTACATCCCAGGAATCTCACCGTCCCAAGCATCACTTGACTCGGGAATTCCATTGTCCCAGGTAGCCCTCGCCCTAGGTAGTCCATCGCCTCAGGAGTTTCATCGTCCCAAGTCCCAGACTCTATTTCCAAGTATCCCCCTTTCACCTATCAAAGATGCACCCCAATCTATAGGTGTCCAGTAGCTATAGGCTTCAGGGTATCTCTACCCCAAGTATCAGAATCGGCCCTCAAGTACCCGCAAGCATCACAGGCAGAGGTTCCTTTTGCGTTTAGTTTTTAGACAGCACCTGACCTGAAAACCTACAGACACGTGCCTCCACTATCCAAAAATGGGAATGAGCGCTGACAGTAGGCCTACTATCAAAGTAGCTGCCCCACCATAAAGACATCCGTCCCATCCTATGATCATTTTCAAATGATGTGACGGTGTCAGTCCTATAACCTTCAGATGTGACGAGGGCTGCACTCTATCCCCATGACAGACGTTCTACCATTCTCATTCTCTGATGCCTAGTTATTATCATGGGGCACTATATAAAGACAATATTTCTAACAAGGGGGGATCTGATTCTTTTTGGGAGAAAGAGATTTGGAAAACACCATTTTCTAGAGCTAAACACTTTTTTCTCCAACGACACACTTTCGATGACTTCTACTCTTATCTTTAGTCAAATCCAATTTTCAGTTCCTTCTTTATTTCTTTCTAGTTCGTCGGAATCGATATTAGCTTCCTTCACTATTTTCTGACTTAAATATTAGAGTTTTTTTATCAGAAACCTTATCCAACATCACTTTGAAAGTGTTATTATTTTGCAGACTTATAAAGTGAAGTTTCATCAAAAACAATCAAATATCTAACTATCCTTTAACGAAAAACTCATTATTTAATTATACCCACATCACTTTAACATCTCGTCAATTAAGTTATTCTTAATTAATTACTAGGAGAATTCATTAATAATTCGTATATCAACGAGATGAAATTTTAAATTTTAAATTACTGATAAAACATATCGCTGGCTTAGAATTTTCTTTTATATATCGTATTTTGCATGTTGCAATTGGAACGTTTCATTTGCCTGTCTGCTAATTGTCCACCCTTACAAGTTACAAACTTTCACTTACGAAATTTCAAAAAATTAATAAATAATAATTTTTTTTTAATACACCAATACACCATAATGCTTATATGGAAGTAGAAAGATTTAGTTGTAAAATTGCCGTGTTTCCAGGGAATTGAAGTTTGGTGATGGAGGGTGCAGATCCAGCGATGCAACTTATGACGGCGAAATTAGAAGAGCAAGAAGAAAAAGAATGTAATGGTGGCGATTGACGATAGTGCTGAGAGTTTTAATGTACTTAAAAGGGCACTTGATAATCTCTATGGGATTAATGGGTTGGTGTCGGAAGCTAGCGACGGCGGAGGCATCGTGACGTTAGTTCACGTTCAGCAGCAGTTTCAGTACTACGCTTTTCCCACTGGATCAGGCGGAACAGGTCCCTAAATAAAAATATTAAAAATTTAATAAATAAATAAAATTCGGTCAGAAAAATACTAATAAATAAATAAAATTTAGTATTGAAAATAATAACAAAATAATCATTATATACAAATAGAATGGTTAGAAATAAATAAAAATATTAAAAAATTCCCTAGAGGAAAGGCTTGAACCATATCAGTATATAAAATAGATCCAGCATATAAAAATAATAATAAATGTTTAAAAAATCCCTAGAGAGAGAAAGGGCTTGAACCAAATCAGTATATAAAAATAGATAGTTCTAAATAAATAAAACTGCAGTATATAAAAATAATAAAAATAGCTAGTTAGAAGAGATAAATAAATGGATATGAATATTATGCAGTATATAAACATAAATTCAGCATATAAAAATAATAATAATAAATTAAAATAAATATTTGAAAAAATCTCTAGAGAAAATAATTAAAAGACCAAATCAGTATATAAAAATAGAAAAAAATATTAAAGTTCGCTAGAGGAAGGGGAAAAAATAAAATTCTTGAAATAAATATTAAAAAATCATTAGAAATAAATATATAAAAAAATCTCTAGAGAAAATAATAAATAGATCAGATCAAATCAAATTCTTGAAATAAATATTTAAAAAATGCTAGAAATAAATAAATTAAAATAAATATGAAAAAATCTTTAGAGAAAATAATAAATAGATCAAATCAAATCAAATTCTTGAAATAAATATTTAAAAAACACTAGAAATAAATAAATTAAAATAACTATTAAACAATCTCTAGAGGAAATAATAAATAAATCAAATCAAATTATTGAAATAAATATTTTAAAAAAGCTAGAAATAAATAAATTAAAATAAATATTAAAAAATATCTCTATAAAAATAGAAAAAATTTTAAAATATATAAAATAAATATGAAAAAAAATCTCTAGAGAAAATAATAAATAGATAAAATAAAATAAAATTCTTGAAATAAATATTAGAAAAAGGGTATAAATAAATAAATTAAAATAAATATTTTAAAAATCTCTATATAAAAATAGAAAAAAAAATTTAAAAATAGCTAGAGGAAGGACTTGGACCTTCAACTATGTGGTTGACAGCCACACACTCTACCCACTGAGCTATTCATAGGTGAAGTATCTATTTGATTAATTTTTTTTATTTATTTTTTCTTATAACGAAAAATTTAGTCAAATATTAATTTTTATAACTTTTAAAAAAATAAATATTTTTTTTAATGTGTATATATAAATAAATAAACTTTATAAAAAAGTTATAAAAATGAATTTTTACTTATCTTTTTTTATAAACTCTATTTTTTTAGAATATTATAAATTTTTTAAATCATTTTTATCCTTTAACTAAAAGTAAATCTTATTTAAATTATTTTATCAAATAAATTATTTATAAAAAATAGTAAATAATTTTTTTTTTATAAAATATTTATTAAACAGTTTTATTTTAAAATTTTAAAATCTTATTTTATAAAAGAGTTTTTTTTTTTAATAAAAAAAAAAAGGCTGATCAAATAGGTTCCAAATCAAATAAAATTTTTGAGGTAAATATTAAAAAAACACTAAAAATAAATAAATTAAAATAGAAGAAAATCGCTAAAGGAAGGGCTTGAACCTTCGACCTTGTGGTTAACAGCCACACGCTCTAACCAACTGAGCTACTCCAGCTTATTCTTT
>JAVXUL010146936.1:0-14417 GCA_035590515.1 Trichilia minutiflora
CCACTAATCAGTCTTCGATCTCGTGTTCGATAAAGAGTTAGATGGGGCTACATGCAAGCGAGAGAGAAGTTTTCAAGGAGAATCCTTAGTTTATGGTTCATTAATAGGGGTAGTTCCCTAATCGAGTTATTTGATGAACGAAGAACGGAGTGCATGGGGGGACTAAAGCATTGATTGAAAAGATAGGAATAGACATCTAGATGAGCCGATTAACGAAAGAATGAGAATAGGTAACTGAAGAAATGTTAAGCGCTAAGGGGCTTTGGTTGCTCAACAACCGGGATAGAGGATATTCCATATTCTCGACTGTAATGTAACAGAGGATTCGGCCAAACAAAGGGATAGTCGTGAAATGGCACCTACGAAGCATTATGAATCAAAAAGAACCTGGCTCAGTTGTTTTCAATCAGTAGGGCTGAGACATCCGTTTCCCCTTTGCTTTGACCTTGATGTCGTGTGAAAGAATAACCTTAGGGAATGCTGACACTTTCCCCCAATGGGTAAGCTTCAATAGGTGAAGGCTAAATATCCTAAACAGGTTCATCGACGGGACGTACTGCTCCATCAATGGGCTATGCTATGGTTCATCAACGGGATTTGTAACTAACTCCCGATCGATCTGTGGCTGGATCTTATTCACATGCATGATGTAGAACCGCGTCTGGAGATTCTGCTATTGGGGTATGGAACCTCTTGAGGTGCCCATTCCTTTGCTACTGATGGGTATCGATATCTAACCTGAGGAGATTCAAATGTATCTGGCGCGGCAACTCCCTCCAAGTGCACCTACATTTGGTTGGTTGATACGAACATTTCTTTTCTGCCTATGTTTCTGTGGGAGTCACGGAATGGACAAGTGACAGCAGTACCAATTTCCGGAGTGGAATCAGCACCAGGAACGGAGTAAGCAGCGAAGGAGGTGGAGGCAGGCAGTTCGAGAGTCATTGTCAGATACAGATCCTGAGCCGGTGGACTTCGTGGATGAAAGCATTTGACCATATGCAGAAGAATCACCACTGGTCCTCACTACGCGCTCATCGAGGCAGTCCCCTCTATTCTAGTTGGAGATTCGATCTACCGAGTTTACTCTGCCATAGGTAGAACCTGCATCGGAACCACCCGGATGCCAGAGTCGGCGAAGGTATGGATGTCCAATACCTGGATGTAAGATCAAGATATTCAGGTCTAAGCCTATATATAATATACGATCTGTGCTTAGGATTTGATTTATGGAGTCTTATTCCCATGCGCGCTTATGTATGGGATGGGCTAGGCCCCGTAAAGATCCTGACAAGCATAGGGTTAATGTCATAGAGGCATATAAATATGTAGTGGTTATCCCGAGGCGCATGCGAACTCAGAAGCAGCAGCAGCATTCTCTTTAGCATCCCGCAATTCCTGTAAATATAGGGGGAATAGAATAAGGTACGACCGAATTCTCATTAGAAACGATATTTCTTTCTTTGTTGTTCAATGAATTCATGTCTCTTTTTTTGCTGCTTTCACGACAGGTTCTTTTATGTATTTACATGATGAAACTGATCGCAGTGGCACTCTTCGGTCCGTTAAACCAACTCCAACCAAGAGTTGGCCCTTAAGGGCACAACTTCCACTGAAACATTCAATCGCACAGCGCTGCCCATTAAAGGTAGCGACGCTGACGGATTCTGTCATAACATCTGAACATCAGAACCTAATTGTGAAACTGACTTTACTTAACAGGTCTTTCCGATCAGGACGTAGACAACCCGCAGGTGGATCTAATCAGTTTATCCAAAGGTCAAGTGAAGTCACAACTGGCTTCCTCATATCACCGGACATATCGTACGAGAGATTCCACCCAATATCTGAGCATGACTTTCTCCACGTAAAAGTACCATTCTTCAGCGAGCTTACGCTCAAAATCATCCCGCACAGACAACAAACACTTGTCATCCGGACGACACGACTCCAAAACAAAATACCGCACCATACCAAGGGTGGTCGTAGATCACTACTAACCCATTAAGCAGATAGGAAAGATTAGTGGTATGATTCCACCAGGCCACCAAAACGTGCCTATACCAGTGTCGGTTATATTGAGGTTTGTTTTTCCTTAGCTTAGCCAAAGACGAAGACCGCCTGTAGCCAGCCCCTCAAAGAGACCTGAAGGGAAGAACATCCAATGGATTTCAACACAGAGGCATAAGAGTCACGATGAATCGAGTGGACCGAATCATTTTCAACGACAAAGGCAGGTCGTAGATCTGTCGTGAATGCTAAATTTGTTCGCAAACTCAAGTCCACCACAATCCGATGTCAACGTTTTCGACAAAGAGATTTGAATGGAACCTCGAGACGATTGACGATTCATGACGTCACGATAGACCCTCGCGACTTCCGCATCCCCGATAACGATATCATCACCGAGGAGAGCAAAACACTTTACCTGGATCAACCTTTTCCGCGCAATACCACACATAAGTGATGGGAAAGCGCGAAGAGAAGCCAAGAAGAAAGGTTGGCCGGTTGCAAACCAAACGCGAAAATGAAGGGGCAGATTCAGACGATCCTTGACAACTAAAACAGTTGACCCAAAGTCCTGAAAGGATCCAAGCAAATGAAGTAAGTAAGCCTATTCAACAAGGTTTCTATAAGCATACCCGGATTCGCCTTTGGTGGGTTATTAGTCTACCGCTTCGCTTATTCCTCGGAACTCCGTTCTTCCTTCTTAGCATTTGCAGAAGTCAGAACTCCGTTCTTTTAGTCTTATTGGATCGTTTGAGACCGGACCCTATTTGTATTTGTTAGCCGACTTTCGCTTTGGTTTGGTTTGTCGTCAGTCCGTTATTCGTTCTTTGCATTTGCAGAACTCATGCCTTCCTCTCTTTGACAGTTGAGAGACTCCGTACCGGTACCGATTAACTCTTCCTGAAAGAAAGCTCATTAGTTCACATCACATTCGGTCAAAAACCTTCTTTTGACTCATGTAAGTGTAAGTAAGAAAATGTGAAAGATAATTCATTCCCTCACCCGACGACCTCTTTCGTTGAAAAACTACCAGAGAGAAGGTAGCTAGCCCGCTTTCTTTGAAAAAGGAAGGGGAATGTTGTCACTCGCCCGTAAAAGAGATGAAAAAACGTAACACTGGCTAATTGAACACTTTCCAAATCTTGAGAGAATCAAAAGACACCAATCCCCTTTCTCTGTAAAAGAGAGGAACGAAGTTCCGAGTAAAGAACGAATAACTGACTAGCGAGAGGGAACCAGCCGAAAGGGAACTATCTGGCCTCAAAAAGCTTCTTTTTCGTCATGAAATGAAAGGGAAAGCGGAAGGGTTTTCAACTAAGTCAACGGGCTGGAATGGTTTGATTTGTGTAAGAAAGTGAAGTTTTGTAATACAGCTTAATATGAAATCTCAACACCGCTAAGCGGAAGAAGTGAACGAAAGACTACGTTCCTCAACTTAACAGAAAAAAGAGCTACTACATTCCTTTCTCCCCTCCGCTAGCAACTGACCCAACCGATGTCAACCTTAGAAGTAAGCAAAGAAAGCAAGGAGGGGCCCGGCTAAATGATTTAATTGAGTTCCCGGCTCGTGGCTTTAAAGAAGAAAGTTCAAGGTAAGCGGGGATTTTCACTCTTTCGAGATCGAAGAATAGGGTGTTGTCTCTGCAAAGCAGAAAACAAATCAAAATAAGTAGCCAACCTAGATGAATCTGGTCTCTCAGTGACTTCCTTCGTATAAGCTGGTAAGGCGGATACAGAGGCAGGCCATTGTAATCCCTAGCATGAGTTTTCCAATCAAAGATAGCAGCTAAAAAGAGCGCGAGAGATCTAAAGTAGAGAAAATCACTAACCTAAGTTGATAAAGGAGCATGCCGATTACAATAGCATGTAAACAGTCAGGTGAACACCATCCGAACAGTGACCGAATTGGAATGCAGACTCGGTGATTAGACAGAGAGATTACTCTTATCCTGGCCCAACAGACTCCATTCTATAAACGTCAACGTCGAAAGTAGGGAAGATCCATGCCACACTAAGAAACCAGTCGCCAATGACCGAAGATAAGTCAGAAGAGAAAGGAACGTATGATTCCCTATGTTGAGGTTGCG
The DNA here is from genome assembly GCA_035590515.1 of Trichilia minutiflora. NCBI lineage: Eukaryota > Viridiplantae > Streptophyta > Magnoliopsida > Sapindales > Meliaceae > Trichilia > Trichilia minutiflora. Next base: position 4,098 of record JAVXUL010146936.1, read on the forward strand.
CACTACAGATTGTTGGGGAGAGTACGAGAGAAGAACAGACCAGAAACAAAGAACAAGTCCTATGAGGAAGGGGTTATCAGAACAAGGTCGATATATAGTATAACAGCGGCCAAGTCCACCTAACGAGATCAAATCCATCCTCATCCCAAAAAGGGCCAACAAGGGGGGATTCCACTTGACTTTTCAAGTTTTGACAGGCCAGCAGGAATTTAGGTCTAAAAACATCTTTCTAGTTCCAACATGAAAATTCCATCAGATCCCTCATAGCCCAAAAAGAAACAAGATAACAAAAACATCTCCATCACATAGACTCAACCCTCGGGGCTTCGTTTTCCTCCATGGCAGTATCTGAAATTCGAGTTTTCTTCAACAGCCTCATCACCTGGGCTTCAGCTTTCTTCATAGAGAGAGGTGATAGTTTAGCATCTTTATGTTGCCTGACTCCTAAGGTTTTCGAGGTTTTCACCACCGAGCAAAAGTCCCTACACATTGCATTTTTACCTGGGTGCTTAGACTTCTGACTATCATTCTCCTGATGAGAACTAAGATGAATCCCAACTAACTGGTTATCCAGTACCTCTGACTGGACTTGGTTAGCCTGATAAGGAGGTTCAGAAGGTGGTAAAGAGTTGGAAACCTGTTTTGTACCTGGTTTACGTTTGGAAGCCTGGCTCAGGTTACCACAAAGACCTTGATCTTCAGCTTGACTTGACCAAGATCCACAATCTGAAACCCCACTTCGTCATTCAATGGCACAAGATCCAGGAGATCTTCACATTAGAATCTAAGCTTTGAATACAGCTGAAAACATTCTGTATAAATTGTGCAATTGTAGCTGGGCTAGGAGTTAGTAAGTGTTTGAGCTCCTCCTCCCCGGCTGCTTTGAAACCGATGGAACCTACAGGAGCAAAGGCAGGGGTTGGCATACCATATCTTGGTGCGCGAAACCAAGTTGCTCGGACTAGTCGACTAGTAAACTAAAACCAAATGTTGGTTTTAGTTTACAAGCATTGAACTCAAAACTAAGTGTTCACTCCCCATCTAGGTTTGAAACTACGTCGAGGATCACCACCCTTCTCCCTCAGCTCCCTTCTTAATGGCTCGAGCAGGACGAGAAATCTCCGTTTTCGGAGTACTAGTATCGAGGTGGGCTAGCCGGACTATCAGATCCCTCATAAAGAGTCAAGTCGAGACCAAAAAGTCAAAAAGAAGTTCTAAGAGGTCAGAACTCCTATGAAGTTTGAAGTTAGAACCCAAGCGAGAGTCGTGGAAGAAAGGTATTTCATTCCTCACTCCTATTTTCCAAGCCCAATGACGAAGGCTTTTCGAGAGGGATGATTGCAAAGTTAAGGAGAGAAAGCTTAGACCCCGAAAGTGTTGACTGGTAAAGGTCCGCACTAGCATAGCTGTACTTGTACTTGGAGACAGCGAAAGCTGGCTGATTCTTGTTTTGGGGCACTTAAAACTAGGCTGCGATTTGACACCCTTCGGTAAACGGGGAGTAAAGAGGCTAGTGCTTCTTATTAGTCCTATGGGATTCTGATACACTCTTCTATTGTTAATTGACTTCTTTTTATGCCAAGATTGATAAATAGCACGGGGCTAGCCCTTAGCCCATTCCTTGATCTACGAATGCCAGGCATGCTGTATTACGATCTTAGGCCGATGGGACAGCTTTCAAAGGCTAGAATTAGAATTCGAATAGCTAAAAAAGCCTTCGCTTTAGTTTACTATGCTATCTTTCGTACCCAAGGTGCATAGCGTCTCTCTCTCTCCTGCGCTAGTTAAAAATCTCCCTTCCTCTCTAACGAATGAAGTTTGAAGGGTGGCTTAAAAGCTCCTTTATTCATAATTCGACTTTCTTCTCGATAGCCAGATAGCATAATCATTTTCTAACTAAGAAGAAAGTTTTGTAGAGTTTTCAGACGATGTGAGATAAGTAGAGAAAGAATTCCTCATTCACTTCCAAGCTAACCGAAAAAGTGTGACTCCTAATTCCTATTATATCTCGATGAAGCCCTAGTTCCAGAAGGAATTGATATCCATATTTTAGACAACTAACCTGGTATTTACTCTATTTAATGTCGGACTTTGCCTGGTGTTAGAAATAGATTGAATCGTAAACCAAATCAATTTGCCTGTGCTATCAAGAATAGGTCGTCCCTTTACTCTACTTTCAGGAATGGCAAGACGCTAAAGAGATAGCTATGGCTATGAGACTAGTGCAATCAGGTAATCGACCAAGTAATCCACATACATGATAAAAGAGCATTCCTGCCCTAGTGTACTTATCCACTGACAAAGAAATCCAATGGAGAAGAATGACAAGGTAGCTAGTAGCCTTTTTCCCTATAGTCTTTTCCGAAGTTCCCTAGCCGTAGCGCTTTCTGTTATGATTCCAAGTCTTGCTCCCACTCGTGTATTGATTTCAATGCTTTTTGCTTTATACGTTTTTTTGGCTTAGCCCATTGGCTAGTTCGTAGGCCCCTCCCCGTACCACCTTGTCTTAGCTTCAAGTTGTTTTCTAATCTAACCTTCGTTCATTCGCTTGGTTTTAGATCTTTCATTCCTATTTATTTAGTAATAGTGATCTCCGTCTGGGACTGAAGCGAAATAAGCTCCCCGGGGTCTTCTCCGATCTAGAGGATCTTTCGTTTTTTGGGCTGAAGTCAGAGGGAGCGGCTCCACTTCGCTATGCATAGATCTCTCTTTGGTTATACCGATGAAAGAAGTGGCTACGATGGTTCAATAAGAGTCTTCGCCGAGCCGTCCCGGAGAAATGGGAGCAGAAAGGGATTTTATTGTTTAGCAAATACCACAGCACTATGAAAGGTCCAGCTTTATTTATTATTTGATTATTTTATTTAATGTTATTGAACATAGGTGATATTGGGGTGAAAGCCCTCTGGAGTAATCAAAGCAGTTTCGTGTTGATCTTTTCTTTTCATTGGCCGATCCGATTAACACGGAAAAATCCATCAATAAGAAATAGAACGGATTAAGATGTTTGGCAAAGCTTTGGAAAATCTTTTTTTATCTCCATGTTTCCTCGGCCACTGGGACAAGGAGATCCAGTTCTTTTAATAATCAATGAGACGAATTCCTGTCTTTCGAAAGAGCTCAAAACTTCAGGACTCGATTCCTGCAACACCGGCTTGGCATCGGACCGTACAACCAAGCAGTGCTACTCTACCAAGGAGGAATTGGGACCGGCAGCATAAGACCATGCAAAAACATCTCTGTATTCAGCCAGAAGAGAGGTAAGCGCTGTTTTTTTTCTCGTCTGAAGATTGCAGCCCTCATGAGTCGTCTTGGGTCTGTCCTCGCGAGATTGACATCAACTGCCTCTTCGACTAGCAAGGAAAAGCCGGATTAAATCTGAGTTACTACTTACGCCAGCACCTGACGAGCTTACCAGAACCTTCTCCCGCAACAAGAAGAGTTTGACTTAGACAAGTTCATGATATGAAGAGCCTTTAGATGAAGAACGCTCTACTAATACAAGTCAAGGAGAGGAAAGAACGTGATTTGGGCATAGACCCATTTTTCACTAAGAAACTGGCATGAAAGGAGAACTTCCCTTTGCTTTGGCTGGAAATGGATCCTGGTGAGGATTGGAGTGAGGCTTTCTTCTTAGTTTAGGATGGTTGGGAAGACTGGATGCCGATCAGTTACTTAACCGAGTACTCGCCTCTCCCTCCCTACCCAGGAAGGAAGATGCAATCCAACGAAGGTAATGGAATACCATAAAAGGAAAGTAGCTAAGAATGAAGCGGAGCTAGTGCAGCTAAGAATTAGACCTGAGAGATGAGGGCATGAACGAAGCTGCATAAGCAGAAGCAAAGCTTCTTCCATGAATGTGCTTGATCTTCTGGTGCCATGCCTTGTCCAGGTTTTGAACCCTCCCTCAAAGCCTATTCCCGAAAGCGGTACAAGGAAAATCAATCTCTCAGCCAGTCACAGGTAGCCGGTAGGGAGCAAGTCTTCTAATCGAGATTCCTAGTCTTACTCTGGTCTTATTCTGTATTTTTGACATCTTCTGTATTAGAAAGGTCTGGGCTAGACTAAGAAGGAAGGGAGTGAACCCGCAGTCAAGTATGGCAAATGCTGACTTTCCAAGTAAAGAACTGACCTATAGGAATAGGACGAGGAGCAGCTTTTGAAGCCAGGAAATTCCATCGACCAAGTGGGGCCGGATCAAAGGGAGATGGGAGAAGACCGATAGGATAAGCCAGATAGGAGGGAGGATGGAGACTAGCTTTCGACAAAGACTAAGACGGAATTGTCTAAGAAGAGTCTGAGACAAAGTTCGAAGATCGAAACAGGGTGTTCTCGAATCTTGAAGCGAAGAAAGAGGAGTTTCCAATTGACTAGACTCAACTGGAAAGTCTTGAACTAGATCGGCTAATAAGTTAAGTAAAGGTACTACAACAGTAGCAGGAGAAGGATCAAGATCCGCTTTTCTGAGGGGGAAGATGGCATATCCGGGATCGGAGGTAGAGGAGTTGAATAAGTAGTTAGAGAGGTTTCAAACTCGTTGACTAACGGGAGAACTAGCTTTCCGGAAGACAGGTAATTCGGTTTAGGAAAAACCATCTTTTATACTCTTAAAAAGAGAGGAATAGGATGGGAAAGTCTTCCCGAATCTCTATTGTTTAGTCCCCAATTAGCTGATGTTCCGGTAAAGTCAACGGATTCGTAAACTTCCACAAGCCCAATCGTTTTTGAGTAAAGGGCAAAAGTAAGGGATGGAAACTCAGCATTTAGTGAAGTAGCAGAAGCAGATAACTACTCGACCGAAAGATTGTTAACACAATAAGAAACCAGAGTTTAGGATTTTTGGTATGAAAGCGAAGCTAAGATAACAAGGTTTGTAGTTGACCCTATAAGGGTTGAAAAGAGGGAATCAACCAAAACGTCAAGATCAGATGCGGGTTTTTCTTCTGAAAAAGAAGTTTGGGCTAAAACGGTAGCTGGAGTTGAGCCAGAGACTAGTTCTTTAGCTAGGGGAGTTTCTAACTTCTTGACTAAGCTTGATAGTAGGGAACTAGCCAGAATAGGCCTTTTCTGAAATAAAGTTCGAAGCAAGGGAGATGTAACCAGTTTTGGAGTCAACCAAAGATTCATCAGAGGAAAGAAAGAGTGAAACTCCGAACTAAGAGACTGTGTAGCTGAAGCAGAATAGTTCCTTGTGTGTGCTGCCTTAGGAAATGGAATAGAATATGGGAAAGCAGTCAATCCGCTTACCGGGGAGAATCGGTTGTCGTTGTTCTAGAAGCCAGAGAAAGAAGATAAGCATCCACCTAAAGACCAAGAAGGCTATCTACCTGTTCATTCTAACTATGGGTCAAAACTAATAGAATAGATAGGTCAGGGAAGTTTCCACTGCAATCTTAAGGCTTTATGCCCTTTCTTCAAAAAAAAAGAAAAGATTACCATACTCTCCAGCTACTCGAAAAGATAAACTCTTTTCTGCAACTATAAGTCGATCAAGTACCAAAACATCCGCGGTTTGTGCTCCTTCTCTTTCTTCTGTTGAGGTTTGGAAACTTCCCTGTCTTATCTCACTTCGACCTCTGTCTCTGCTTACTAGAGCTAGTACCTACTTTCCATAGTGATTGGTCGAGTAATCTGCCTTCCTATCGGTTTATGAGTTAGTACCATAATCTTAGCTACGGTTTATTCTGGTTGAGGTGGAATCTCTCTTTGAAGACCTTTCCTGCTACTTGGTTTGAGTTCACCCCCAAACCTTTCGGTTGAGTTAGCATCTGCTTTCTCTTTTCTTTTGGAAAAGAAGTAAGTCAGCAATCAGCAAGTGAGCAAGCAAGCCCATAATATTCTATTCCGTTCTCTTACATAGGATAGGTACCTTGGGGCACTAGTTACTGGTTGGGTTACATCGGTCCATCCAGTCTATTTTGGTTGCCTTCATCAAGTGTAAGTTCGATTACATCTAGTTTCCAGCCATGCATATAGGTAAGCAAAAGAAAGCCTGTAGAAGTCTTTGTCCCGCGAGACCATTGTATGAGTCACAGTCTAAGTCTATTACTAGTGGGCATTGTATCACGAGTTGTCGTTCCTCCAGTAGGGCTGGGGCTTGAAGAAGTCGTATATATAGACTATGTCTTTTATAGGTCTGGGTTTTTGCCTTTCTAATCCCGCAATGGAAGTTGCAGTTTATTCTACCATTAATAGAGTTTCAGGATTTTCCCTTACATACCAGAGTTTGAGATAGGATCCTTACTCTCCTGGGATTATCAGAGTGTCAGATTAGCCTTTGGATTCGTTCTGCCTTCTACTTCTACTCTATATCCAATCTTTTTCCCTACCAGTCGCTCTCTTTGGTCGGCTGATGAAGCGGGAGTAGGGGTTCATTTAGTATTGAATTTCCACCCTGTTGGAGGAAGGCATGGACATAGGTTAATCCATAGCCATAGTAGAAGATATCCACGCGAGCATAGGCTGTTCGGATGCTAGATAGGCACATTTATGTGTTTATTGATATCCATTAGTCCCATCCCTAGCCAATGCAGGCCAACTGGGAAAAGAAGGGAATTCAATCCACTTGAAGGGCTTGTTCGAGAATCTAGCTATCCGGAACTTACATACAACAAAGCGGAATCAAAACAAGAGGAATTCGGACATGAATGAGCAGACATGTTGCCCATTAGTAAGGGAAGGAAAGGCACTGATTGACCAAGGTCTTACTTCATCCGCTGCTTGTCTTGTTGGTATACAAGACGGTGTTCGAGAACTAGCTAGGTCCCGTAGACACAGTAGGAATGCTATCCAAGGTTCTCTTCTTAACTGTTAGCCACGTTAGCTCCTTTAAGACTACAAGTTCTTTAGGAAGCAGAAGCAAGCGCAGGGAACTGCAAATATGCTAGACACTCCTGGTAATCCGATAACTAATAGGTAAAGGAGGAATAGACTTCTATTTTATATAGTACATCTCCAAATACAGAAAGAAGGAAATTGAGTATGTTCAGGAGGAATACCAGGGATGGAGTTTACCAAAAGAGACAGGGACTTCACCTAGGGATCTTGACCATCAATCAGATTCATAGTTATTCCACCACTTTACTTCAAAAAGATCTTCCTAAGAGAAAGTATAGCCCTCAAGCACAGAATCTCAAACCGCAGGGTCAGGGCGAATGGAATAAACTCAAACTCAAAATTTTTCTAAAACCAAAAAGGGACCTCATCTGTCCTTCCTGAAAATGGAAATGAAAAGAATTAGCACCTTTTATCCAAAAAGGGATGGAAAGGCTTAGCAAACAGCATTCAAAACAAAAGGGAAGGTCAAGTTTTCTATTTTCTTGGTGTTTTCTTGCCTTACCTTAGGCCAGGGCCTAAGAGATTCTTTATATAGTCGTCACCCTTCCTCGTTGCCACGGGAAAAATGGGAGCAGAAGGGGTTTACCATCAGTGCTACCCCCCGTCCTGTGAATAGCAAAGACTCTCTTCTATAATAATAGAGAAAGGCCTGACATCGCAGTTGTAGATAGATATAACTAGGCCTATAGTCTATAAGCATGAGTTCCTCCCATTCCAATTCAGTAGAATTACCTGGTATGTCCTTCATGCCCCTACCAGGCATAGAACTGGAGTTGTCTACCAGGGAGATCCAGGAAAGAACCATGGAATCAACCTAGTTTAAGACTATGCTTGCCACCCCGTAGCCAGAAAATGGGCTGGGGAATATCCTACAAGAGAAGAGGGAGGCGCCTCAGCCCTGGTCTTTTTGAACCAGAACCAGCCCTTCGTCCCTGGGGTGAAGATACGCGAGCGCCAGATTTCTATAGTATAGAAATTAGGAGTACATCAAGGAAGATTTGCTCATAGATATCGTGAGCTTCCTCTTCCCATGTCTAGGTTTGCATTTTTGAAAAATCCCTGAACTTATTCCGATATTGAGTCAAGTTGGAACTGGATTAGATGCGACGGGTGAGCTAAATGAAGCTATCAGTGAGTGATGCTAGCCAGAGAGTAGGAGAAAGAGGTATGGTCAGGGAAGTCATCACTAAATAAAGTGAAGTACCAAAAAGAGCGGTACTAAAAGAAATTCCTGAGGAAACCTCGGGCAGAGATATTGCCATTTTTTATTGCAGCAATCGCCCTAGGCATAGCACTCCGCCTCGCGGCGGCTCAAAAGGTAAAAGGGGGACAATTTCTGGATTCCATTTTGTATTTTTAAGCGAAAAAGCTTAAAATGATCAACATTCGAATGGCATTCTTGTAAGTCGAACTTAAGTGAATTGATTATCAGGCTCCACACAGCTCATTCGCCGGCGGAAAAGATGTTTTTGCTCCGGTATTCCTTCCAGAGTAGGGCTTTGACTTTCTATTTGAATTGCTCAAATCAACCTTTTATGACAATGTTTCTTATTTTTCTAAATTAGAGTAAAGGTAAGGAGTTCCCTACGGTACAAAAAAGGAAAGGCAGTAGTAACTACCAGCAGATACGGCTCCTGGAAAAGAGTCGTATTACTAATCCACTAAGGCCTAGGTATGGATGGAATGAAGGTCTCGAACGTAAGAACAGCGAGGACGGCAGCGGGGGGGAAATATGAGAGAAAGAAGGCTTCCTTCTCATTGGCTCGGTCCCTCAAACGGAATATTTTCAATACCTCGCCGGCCTTCAATGTCAAAATGACAAAACAGTAAAGGGCCGTAACGATGACAAAGGGTCACTGACTAGCATGTAAGGTATTTCATCTAGGAAAAGCAAGCGAGAAAGAAAAAAGAAGTCACTATGAATTTAAGGTAGGAGAAAGACTAGAGGGGTTCGGGAGAAGGGAGGAGGATCTCTGGCATGCCCCCAAAAAAAGTGATTCACACTTCTGCAGTCAATATGTAGAAAAACGTGGGCGCTTTTCATTTCTTTCATTTCCATTTCCAAGCGATGGTTCAATTGATAGGCCCATGAACAGTTTTTCTTCTTAGTAGTCAAATCGGTTATGATTTTATTCAAATTAGTTATTGATAATTCCCTTTCACCAGTGGTTAGAAAGAACTTATCACGAATGAGTCGAGATTGCTCCCATTTCTTGTCCGGATATAGAGAAGAAATGAGATCGATAATCTCCTTCTTTTTCTCAATATGTTGGGCCGCTCTATTGAACAAAGCTGTCCTTTGCTCTGCAGAAAAGGCGTCTATTGGTTGGCTTATCGTTTCTTTTCCGATTAGATCCCGGAGCTCCCTTTTAGGGAGACGTTGGATGATCCCTTCTAACTCGCCCCTTTCCGTAAAGACTTCAGCAGGCGGCTGCTGTGGTTCCTCTACTACTGGGGGAGCTGCCTGCTCATCCACCATTGGTGGCGCTAGACTGAGATCCAAATTCATTTCATCTTTAGACATAAAAACGAGCATTGACCGGGCCTCGTTGATGTCTCCACCAACAAAATCCCCCATAGTCCACATGAGATCAAGATTTATACCTAAAAGAAGTTTACTAAGTAGAATGCAGATAACAAAATACTTTAGAGACGTAGGACAAATTCTTATATATAATATATATATAATTGTCCTAAGCCCAAGGCGAAATGCTTTTAGTCTTTGAGTCACAGGAGGATGCTCTATAAAAACGATTTCCCGGAGGCAGATTCGCAATAAGGGCTTGGCTCTGAACCAGCGAACGGAATACGGGCGAGCCCTCTTACGCATGTAGGGTTAGGATCCAAGGTAATTGAATCCGTCTCACTTCTGCGCTCTTTGCTAGGTTTGAAACCGATTGAAATAGCTTCCTGCGCCCACGTGTAGCGGTAGGCAGGAATGCTAATTAGTTTGGGGGGTTCGCTAGCTACTAACCCTCGGATAGGTTTGAGTTCTGCGGGTAAAAGCGCTACAGGCTCTACTTCATAGGGCTAGATAGGCTTCTTGGTTCTTTGGAGCCCTTGTCCTTGCTTGGCTTTGGGGTAGGCCCCTCTTCCAATGAGTTGAATCTTGACCGCACTTCCCTCAGGTCGAAAAGAAGAAATGCTAAGGATTATTGGTCTATCTCCAACTCATTCTTCTCCGCTCCGCTCTAAGCCGAAAAAGGGCAGGGCTATCTTCGCTACTCCTTCTGCTTGTCATTCTAGTGCTGGTCTCAGACCTTCTTCTCGCGCAAAGCCGGACCTTATGTTAGTCAAGAAGACTTTTTTTTAGGTGGCTGACTGAGCCTTTAAACTCATCTCTTTGACCCAGCTGTCCCGATGAGAGAAGGCGAGATCTAAGACCTGCTGGGCTTGTTGGGTTGGTTGGCAGCACCCGGAAATGCTTGAAGTTCGGTCCCTACTGCCGAGATACGGAAACTCGTTGATGCGCTTCCTGCCTAT
>JAVXUL010146946.1:0-14417 GCA_035590515.1 Trichilia minutiflora
CAACCATATCATATAGTAGGCATACTAGATGCTACCTAATGATATTATATGATAATATATGTAGGCTGACAATATGAGTATTATTATAAGGGCATTAGTGTAAATTGATAGTTGATAAACTATTTATCAAACAGGATTGAATATCGATGAATCACATGGTATACATATAGTCAATGATTTATCGATAGATTATAATAGTGTACAATGTAATCTTTTGACCTGAGACATCTAGAATTGAACTCTGTATGGATAGGTATATTTCATGTGGCGTATAAGTGTAGGACTAATCATGCCTTGTGCAAGAAGATAGTTTAGGTATGCTTTGTTCATATAGGTGTTTGATTGACGATCAAAATGGGATCCATTGGTTTGACATATTGGGTTGAGAATTTTCGTTGCTTCAGTCTGAGTCAAGTTTCTAATCAAATGTCGATATAATGTCTTGATTATAAGTCTGTGGCCACAGCATAATATTGACAGATGATCGACGATTCGAAAGAGAATTAAGATTAGGGTTTTGATAGTCCATGAACCCTTTCTCGATCAAGATACGATGATGGGAGAATATCACTCACACGTTACGTACAATCAAGGAAAGGTTTGATAAAAATACTTCTTCATCGTGACTTAAGAACTATGGCACAATGCTAGATATTAACCATAGTCGTTGAGTAATCGAAATAGTTGGAGTCAAAATATTCGGTATATGTTCACAGCTGAGTCATGGTGAACTTTGATGGTCCACCAAGATCCTCTAACGTTTTCTTCATCTGAGAGAGAGATTAAAATATTATCGGGAGAGGACTAGCACCCTCATGATAATATAAAAACAGGTCGAAATGGATACGTATAATGGTTATACGTATTAACGACTCTTTAAAGTGTTAAAGAGATGATATACTGATATCATAAAGTTATTTAATATAAATAACTTGTCAAATTTGATAATAATAATTATCAAATATGTTAAAATATGATTTTAAAGTAAAATAGTAAAAATTAAATGAAATAGTTTTATTTAGTGTAAAATGATCATTTTGCCCATATGTGATACATATGTGTAATTTATTATAAATTACATATCTAAAATTTGATAATGTTGAGTATCAAACATATTAAAATATGATTTTAATATAAAATAATAAAATCTAAATTAAAGTATTTAATTTAGATAAAAATATCATTTTACCCTTATATGTAAATATGATTAAGAGCATTATGATAATTGTATCATAATTATGGATTTTGTTTAATCCATTATATTAATTAATTTGTTAATTAAGTTGATCATTAGATAATATATTTAAGTGTTAAATACTCAAATAAAAATTATTTTTTTAATGACATATATTAAAACACATATCACTTTATTACTGAATAATATTTTTTACTTTTTATTTCATTTCAATTGATCCATTTGTAAAGTTGCACACATCTTAGATGGGATTGAATGTATCACATGAGTTTTATTTGTTTATTATATTTATTAGATAAATATAAAATAAATAAATAAATAAAATATATATAAATATTTTTATTTTTTTTTATTTTTTATAAGAAAAAGAGTTAATTTTTATTTTCTCTTCCAAAACAAATTCGGCCACGGCGACGGGAGCTTGAAGATGGTGTCCAGTTAAAAAAGTTTATGACTTTGAACTTGTTTTTTTATCGAATAAGAAAGCTTGTGAAATAAGTATCCAAAATCCCAACGTAATTTAACTTAGAAAATAATTGCTTTTCATAAATTTATCTTAAGATTTTTATGTTAAAAACTTATATTTAAAATATATTTTAGATGATATAACCTTCAATGAATTTATCAATTATAAATTTAGTTGTCACAATTCTGGTCTTCAAAATTCTATCTCTTCTTTACTTGCTTTATTCTTTAATAGCTCTAATACCTGTTAATGCAACCACGAACCTAGCTAAGAACTCATACAATATCAGCAATCACAAGAATCGAACAAGGCATATTATAAACCTAGAAAGTGTTAAAGAAGAACAACCAAACTCTAGGAAGAAAAACTACCTCACGATTACGCAAACAAGAAGAGAATGAAAAAAGATTGAAGATCCAGAGAAAAATACATTCCCCTTTTTCATTAAAGTTTTTCCTTGCTATTATGGATTACAAAGAATGAATCAAGCTTTTAACAACTTTTCTGTGTACCAGAAAAAAAAAAAAACAATTATCTAATTAACTAATTAATTTTTTCTTCTCAAAAGTTTAGATTACCCTGGATTAATTAATTAACCAGTTATCAACCATTCAATTAATAACCATTCAATTCCTTGCATCCTCTTATACATGATACAATACTTTCTCTTGTGGATTTTGGATCATAACACATTAAAAAATATATTTGGTTAAAAGGTTACGAATGAAGGTATTTCTACCTACAATAATAAAATGAATTATTTTGATTAAATCCGGATCAATAGCCGTTTTAAACTACAACCGTTACCAGACACTTTCGCTCTTCTAATTCCAAAAGCAAGAAGAATCTTTAACAATGAGAAACCGAACAAAATCCCCAAAATTTAAACACTCCTTAATTGTGTTTTGTTATCTTAATCTATGGAGTGCCCCATTCGTTGTTGGACTTCAAATTCTCTCCAAATCAAAGCTTGAAAAATGAGAGAAGGGAACCTGAATTGCACAACCAAGATTGTTAGTAACATGGCCGTTCCTAATGGATCTGTAAATGATTTCCCATTTCTTCGTCCAATGTTTGTTTCCCTTTTTTCTTACTGTGTGATTGTGTTGCAATCTTGAATTATTTTGTTTGTGCAATTTTAAGTTTGAACGGTTCAATTATTTTCTTAGGTTTACAATTGGTAAATTTCGTCAAAAAAATAATGAATTTGATGAGAACTATCATATCTCGAAAGTATAAAATTTAAATTATTGCGTGAATCAATTGGTACGTCGAGATTATTTTGTAACCCATAAGATAATTAAGGTTGAAACACAAATTGTTTGGCGGACAATGATTCACAGTCTGTTTTCATATTTGGCTCTCGTTGTTTAGAGTGGAGGAGAGCCTCAATTGAGGCGGAAATAGTAGCAGTCGACGAGAATTCCACACAAAAGATGCGAACACTGCTAATTCCTCCTGTATTGACAGTCAACAAAATCGCTTCATATGCACTCTACGACCTAACTTACACGAGTACGAGAATTACTTTGTCAACTTTATTTTCATTTTAGTGAAATGTTTTGCATTTTATTTTTGTTTATTTGTAGTTAAATCTTTTGAGCTATAAAGTTTACTTTGAATTTCTATGGAAAGTTCTAATTTTATGAATATAAGGATGTTCCTTATAAACATCAAAAGTGCTATGTGAAAACTCGGAAATGTGAGCCAGATGCTGGTGCAGATTTGTGAGAGGCAAGTAAAACTGTACCTTCTTTTATTCTCTTCTGTCTTCTCTATGTTCTTGGATTTGATTTTGTGAGATCAACTTCAAGTAATTTTGTTATAGAAGCTTGAAAAAAAAAATTTGAATATAATAAATAGAAGTATTGATTTTTTTGCTGTGCTCATTTATCATGTTTTTGCCTATAGTTGCCGATCCTAACTATAATTAGTTTGATTTGAATACATTGCCATGTTTTTCACTACCTTTAGCTAATGTATCAACCATACCAACAAGTTTGCAAAACGGTGAGCTCTAACAGATGGCAGTCCACAGTTTTGTTGTTCTGTTTAGAAATATTGCTTATAAAGTTTTATAACAGTTCAATGACAACATATGAGGACAGAGAAATTGTGTGCATATTGATATTTGCTACTTCATCTCCTGATTTTCTGCCTTAAAATCATGGTGCCTGAGAGTTGTCCTTTAGCAGGCATTTATTTATTTGCGTTCAACTTATTTACGAAGACATTTTTTCTCCCTAATTATTTATTGATGTGCAAAATAATCAGTTACCAGGAGGTACTGAAACTACCGCACGCAAGTAAACATATATGATAAATGCTTGAATGACTCATCATACACATGAAATGATACCCTTGCATAACTAGACATTTTCTCATCAATTCAGGCAAACACTATTATCACTAGCGACATGTTTGATGGAATTTTATACTAGAATAGTTAATGCGACCTATGATTTGGTTGGATATAATAACTTGAGAGAAAGGAGGTGTTAGTCTAATTGCTTCCATTGATTTGTTTGTAGGTTGCATGATGAAAATGGCCATATTATTGAGCATACCCCGGAAGCATTTCTAACCTTCTTTCCATGTTTAATATATATATATATAAATTCCCTTTTCTAGCCATATATTACCTATAGAGTTATGATATTGTGTTATTCTGTCATTCAGTGATGAAAGTAAGTTTTATTTTCTGATGCGGTACCTTCCAAGACAACAATCAATAAATTTGATTACAGAGTTGACGGCCATTCTATCTTTCCTCTCCTTTTGATAATTAAATAATAATCACACAGTAAGTGTTGTCAATGATGTATGCGAATATTCTTCTGTCATTTCTTTATTTCCAAACTTTTATTTTTTTTATTAAATTTTGTTTTATTTATTGTTCTTTTCTGTGTTCTATCTGGCCAGCCAATCTGTTGTCCTTGTGGACCCCCAAGGCGAGTACCTTCATCATGCAGAAATGTCGGTAGGTGCCTTTTGTAGTGTTCACCATTCTGAAATTTTTCATGCATGATGCATCTTAATGACGATTGCTTTTTTCTTTGTTTTGATTAGTTGACAAGCTGTTGAAAGGAAAGGCAAATACTATACACATTGTCTTCAATTTCAAGGTGATTGGTATGGCATTCATGTTATACTTTCTTTTCTGGCCTCGGTTCTACTTTCTAGATAATGTTTTATCCAAGGAAAATTTTACAAGGACTGGTAATGCAATATTTGTTAACTGGAAGTGTACATGGATCAAAAATAAACTTGTTGATGACATGAGTATGCCATGACTTCGTTTAGCAGCAATATGAGAAGATCTTCTCAATAGAAGGATTGATTATGTGTGTATTATTGATAGTGAAAGGAAGATACAGATTATAGTCGATGACCATAGCTAATGACACCTCAAACTTCCTAAACAGTTCACCTCAATATGCTTAGTCTTTTTGTGAAATACTAGATTACTACCTATATGCATAGCAGCTTGATTGTCAGAGTACATAACAAACCTAACTTGTATGTCACTGCTGGAGAAGAATGTTAGAATGAGGCTTTCTTAGTCTCAACATGGCTTAATACAGTAGAAGATCCTTCAACAAATTTTTGGGTAACATAATCTCATAAGCAGTTTGGGCATATAACATGCAATTATGTCTTAGTGAAGGAAGAAACAGAGTTTACTAGGTCATTAAAATTACCTCCCAAAACATTACAAAAGCAACTAGTAGCTCATCTGTATGCTTTGGAACCAGCCTAGTAGGCATCAATGTAGCTAAAATATTTAAGGTGTTTGCTTTTTAGTAGAGAACTTTCATTTAAACAATTTGCTTTTAAGATAATCAAGAAATCTACATGCTTCCCAGTGAAAAACTTCCTTGGACTTTGTATATATTGATTAATTTCTCCAACTACAAAAGTAATTTGACACTTTGTAATTATCTCAAGAGGAATTTGGTGGCCGTTGATGGCACCAAAGCTTGAATTAATAAAACATGATTTGTGACGTTGAGTGTTCGGTGAGTATGAGTTGGAATGGGAGAAGACTAGAAGAGAGATGAGGGAAAAACATTCGATTTGTTTGATAAAGTTGGCTTTTATGGTTTGGGTTTTATAACATGCATTAGTTACCTAATGCAAACGTAAAAGTTATCCACTAAAATACTTCTGCATCATCTAAATAAAATGTATGTGAATTGGGTCAGTTCTATTTTTGCTACATTCACACAAACCAATATTTTTACTGGATTCACACAAACCAAAGGTTGAACCAATAATTATCTTTTTTGTTAACATTGATCTAAATCAATCCAAACAATTGGTTAGATTGGTTTAGTATAATATTTCCTCAATTCTACCCTTGTTTAATCTTCAAGCCCGTTCTTCCACATCTAGGTGTAAATTCTGGTTTGTAGGAGTATCAAGAGGCTAGACCTAACATTATTCTTTTATCAGCTTACAAATTTTGAATGTATTTTCTTTGAGACAACAGAAGTCTTGCTTTCCTTACCCACTTCAATGCTGAAAAGTAATTACCCCTTATTTTTGGTTTGGAAGCATTTCTTTAATTCTACTTTGGTTTCTCCTAGTCATAGATATTATTATGTCATCAACGTTTTTTAAAAAAATAAAATAAAATAAAATAAACTACATCTATTCTTGAAGGAGTATTTTAAGTAATAGCCCTTAGTGGTTACTAAATGAAAATTTAAGATCCATCATTTTATGGGTATCTGGAACTTATTAGGATGGCCACAGGTGGCAATTAATTAGAGTATCTGAGCAGTAGTTACCAATGCTTTATTTTTTCATTCTGCTACTTCTAGGGTCTAGTAGGAAAAGAAACTAAAACAATTGATTGTCTATCATATTAGGAAAAGAAAAATGATGTTTGGCAAGTAGTCACTTGTTTACTGGTATTAACAAGGATGTCTTCTATCTTAATTTCTGCGTGCAAAGAGAATGTTTACTAGCTCTTACGCTTTTTAGGTTAAGATCTTACATTTTCAAATAGTTAAAATATACATGGGAAGATATTGATATTCTTCTCCTTCCTGGATTATTATAGATAATTTCTACTTTTTGTCTATAATTGTCAGTTCCACTCTAGGCATTTTAGTTTGCACCTTGGGATGCCCTAAGTTAGTAATATAACCAAAAGCCGAAGTTAGAGAAAAAAGCTCTTGGCCTGCTGAACTCACAAGTTTTTAACTTACAAGAGTGCTGGCAGTAGGATTTAACCTATTAGCACAAAGAAATTCCTGCTTTTAATAAATTGCATGGTAAAAGCACTTTGAAAACTGGGCTGTGTTTTTTGGCAATGAGATCATATGATTGAATGAATTACTTAGGCTGTGATCTTAATGCAGGTTACTCCCTTTCAACCTCCAAAGACCAGTATAAAAGGTTTCTTTGAGTCCATTGAAAGCATTGGGAAGAAGATTTGGGAAAGCTTGACAGACTTCTGGAAAAACATGCAGGCACTTGTTCTTAGAAAGAACATAGATAGAGTTGTTTTTAAGATTATATAAATATGGACAACAGTGAAGATAGTTGATCTGAATATAAGATTTACAAGTTGTAACTTCGTTAAAATTAAATATTATTTTGTTCCCAAGTCTTTACAAATATGGCTCTATATTGTTCATTCTTACTTGTGAACCAAGCCAATGCATGAACTACGTGTAACATACACGCTTGGAGTGAAATTAGCAGAACTTCATATGTGCTGATGCTTATGCTGATATGCTTAAGGAAACACAAAGTATGGACATGCAATCTTTTTGAAGCCAATAATAGAGAAGGTTTCCTGGAGACACGGAGAGAATAGTCTCTAATTTTTTTTTCTCCAAATCTATAATTCATGTACTGCAGCCAAGATATGACCTATATAATTCAGAAGTTTCAATTTCTTGTATATCAGCTAAGGTGGCTTCTGTTTGTGATTTCTCTTAGTTATATAATATTTTGGAAGTTGATGTAATGATCTATTATTCTTATTCTTATTATGCAGAAGGAAATGTTCCGGTTTCTTTGACTTCAGCTGCCACATACAATATATATATATGCATGTATATATGCATGAGTTGGACAGTGATTCTGGTTTTGGCTATTTTTCCAACTGGTAGTAGTTACTTTTTTAGATCAAAATTCAATATTTAAGAGTGGATTTGTTTTGAAAAAGTTCAATGCGTCAATACGCTTTAATTTGAGGTGCAGTGCTGGTGCTCATGTGGTTTTACATCAAAAAATAATTTTTGATCCTCTATATGACTGGTGGGAAAATCATTTTCAGACTGAAAATCAGAGAATTAGAAATATTCGGAGGCACAATATTGATGTTGACTACCCCCACATTCATGTTAGGAAACATCATAAGGAGGCAGGTGCCGCAAGCCTGATGCTCAGCATAGGCGAAGTGGTATTCACAGTGATCATAACATAGCCATTCACGTAGGGACCCTGGTTATTACTACAATCATCTTCACCGTGATCACAAAGACAAACATAAGCATGGCGCACTAAGGATTCTAGTACCATTAAGCAACTCTACTTGGACGAAAGGGAGTATGACCATATTGAGCATCAGAGACGCATAGAGGACTTGCCGAGACAAGCAGACATTGCGAAGAAAGGCAAGATGATTTTAACAAGTTTAAACATCGGCTGCAGAATCATTCACAGTTTATCGCACGCACTGAACACAGAGATGACACTTTGGAGACTGATAATGTCAATTGAAAGACAGTGTTATATCACACTTACTTAGGAACAACACTATATTATAATATACTTATAAAGGATGAGTTTGAGAAATTAATTGTCCAAAGTGTGTTATATTTTGCCACACTGTAGATACGTTTGATATTTGAACTTTTTTTATCATTACTGTAAAAGCGGGTGTTATTAGTTTCAAAACACTGCAATTGCTTTTGGATCTTTTTTCTTTCCTCTTACTTTCTTAAGTACACGACACAAAGTAAAGCACACAACTACGTACGGGTACGCGACACAAAATTTAACCTATGCAAAAGATGTAGCTTGGCTGGGACGATTGTTACTGCCGCTGTTTTCTACAACATCCAAGCCCATATGAGACTGTCATACACTCCCTTTGCATGCCTTGTCAGAATATTTACCGTGTCTAGCCACACAAATGACTTGCCTTCTTGTTGCTTCAAGTTTGATTATATAGATTCATGCATTACCATCTTTCTTCATAATCTGAACAATAAAACCATTTGGAAATTGTAAACCTGGAGTTCGGACTATATCACCTCCTTTGATTACTTGCCACCTAACAAGTTTCAAAGTGAAATAGGTTAGTTTCTCTCTCTTTTATGCAAACACAAACTCAACTACTGTCAGATGATCTTACCTGAACTTTGTGACCAAGCAATGGATAAATACAGCCATCTGTGCTTTGGTAAAGTCTGTCCCAACACAAAATCTCATGCCACCACCAAAAGCCATGAAATGCTTAGAGGCACCATTCGTTCCCATTCCCTGTATGGAACCACTTAAGATATTAGAATGATATGAAGAATGAATGAATCATTTTTTATTATTAGAGAACTCCTCAATTATTTAACCCACCGTCCATCTACTTGGATTGAAGTCAAGGGGATCTTTATAATTTGCTGGATTCAAGTGTACAGCTGGGGGACAGACCATAACCGCCCAACCTGCTGGAATAGTATATCCTGAACCATTACCAATTTTTAGCATATGCCAAATTATTTGCATGTAAAAATCTATTTATTATTATAACTAGGAATAGACTAGTAAATGATTATTACATACCATTAAACTGAACATCTGTAAGTGCTTTCCTGAAGATTCCTGGAACTATATTTGCCAGTCTAACAGTTTCGTTGATGACCTGCGAGTTGAAGTTGTAAATTTGTAGAAGTTCAACTACATGTTAAAATATCAAATAATTTTTAGACTAGTGAAAAATTCTTGAGTGATTTACCTGAAACGTGTATGTCATTGATTTATACTCTTTCCAGGTAAGCCCGGAATACTTATTTTCTCTATTCTTTAGAATTTCTTCATGCTCTTCCTGAGAAAGTGAGAGCATTTAGAGCATGTTAGTCGGCAAA
Organism: Trichilia minutiflora; assembly: GCA_035590515.1. Classification (NCBI taxonomy): domain Eukaryota; kingdom Viridiplantae; phylum Streptophyta; class Magnoliopsida; order Sapindales; family Meliaceae; genus Trichilia; species Trichilia minutiflora. The sequence goes on from JAVXUL010146946.1 coordinate 9,767, forward strand.
AAAATTAAGGATCTTTTTCTTAATTTAAAATTAAATATTTTCACTTACTGTTAGTTGCTTGAGCACAAGAGGATCTTCCAAGAGAAATTTTGTGGCTAAGGTTATAGCTACGGAAGTTGTTTCGAAGCTGGCAAATAGTAGAACAAACATTAAATCCAGAGCAATTGCTTCGGTTAGGATTGTTCCCTCTTTTTGAAGTTCTTTTAGGACATAATCAAAAAAATCACTCTGCTCCTTCCTGGGGTTTGCTTGTCTTTCTTGTAGCATGGTTTTCAGCATCTTCATTGCGCTTTTTCTTCCCTGAGAAAGATTATAAGATGTCAAGACCAAAATTGTCAGAGGGAATTTTTCAGGGTACAAGGAAGAAACTCATGGTGCAATAATCGTTATAATTTGGTAGGTTTTGATTTACTTGTAAACATTTGTGATAAGCTGTTCCTGGAATGTCTAAAGGGAAGGAGATTAATCCCTGCATAAATGCAACAAAGTTCTCCCTTAGATTGTCCGATGACTTCTCTTGATCATAACTTATCAGCTTCTTTGCAGTCAGATCAAATATCATCTGCTAAGAGAGATTTATTAGTCTCTAAACAAGAAAAATTTTAGTAAGATTTTAATAGAGATGAAGAATGGCTACTGAAATTACATTTGCAGTTGCTTCTTTCAATTCAACTGTGGCCCGTCTTGACCATTGCTGCAATTTTTCATTCGCTACATGCTCAACTTCAGGGAGCATCTTCTTGAGGCTTTCAGGACCAAAGAGGTTTAGGACCATGCTCTTGAGGTACCTGTACATGAAACCATGCAATGAACCTACATTTTGTCGTCCAAAGATCTCTGTGAACGTGTCTGGATACCAGCTTTGGAACAAATGTCCCTCTTGCTGGAAGATAAAATAATTGAGATCAGAGTCTGTTGATATTATAACCGGCCGTCCCACCAAACTAGTCCGGAATATTGGTCCATATCTGAAAGTAAAAGCAGCAGAAAAAAGAGTTGTTGATGATTACACATCATTACTGCTTGTCAGGCAAGAAAATTGGAGTTAAAAAGAGCTATATGTTACCTCTGCATCCTCTTCTTAATGAAGGGAGGTATGTCAGAAGAAGTGTTGGCAGTGAAAAACTGCAGTGTCTCGCCAAGGAATGGCAATCCCATTGAACCAGGAGGGAGTTTTCCATTGCATCTGGGATTTCTCCATCTGTATACCCAATGTGTTATGCTTATAATAACCAAAGCTCCAATGTAAAAAACCCACATCTTACTCGAGTGAAGATCTTGGATTGCATAAAGGAGTTATATATAATGTAGATGTTGGTTTAACATAAAGGAAATTTGACAGGTTATGATTACTATAAATGAGAAGAATTTGAGGTGGGAAACGTGAGAAGAATAGACAGAGGAGAAGGAAGCGCTGGCAAGTAAGTATCTCATCAAACTTGAGGAGCCCTTCTTAAATAGCGAGGCATATTACACCTAGTTAGCGAATTAAATTATAATTTTGGCTCTTTTGGAGATATATTAGAATAATTTAGAATAGAATAATTCTGTCTTGTAACCATTTCATTATCCTTTTGTCAACGGTGTTTAAATTTTTTTATCTTTAGGTTTTGTGTTAAGAGCCTAGCATGACTCTGAAGCTTACAGGATGGTTCCTCTGTCATTCTCTGTCCATACTGTTCCTTGCAGGTGCTTTTTTTTCTTTTTTTGACCAAGGTAATAGAACATAGAACAGATAAACAGGAAACCAAGGGGCAGAATTTTGGCTTTTTTTAAGGAGATTTTGCAGGAACACAAAGGCCTTTTCCCTAGATTTGAGTAGATAGAGGTTCAAAGAATCTGTCTGACCAAACTATTTAGTATCTGAAAGCAATCTACAATGCGTCATTAAATTCTGAAATCTAATGGTATTTACCAGCTACTTGAAATCTTCTGAATATCTATGCTAAATACTCTGAAATCTTTGTGATGTCGATGCCATTCATATTCTTTTAGTTTTTCCAATTTTCTCTCTTTTAATTTTTCAGAATTGAATCTCTTCCTAGATTTTCTCTAGCTGTAATCATTATATATCATCAAATCAAATATCCTTGCATACATCACTAGTGATTTCGAGTCAAGTGTTCTAGATATGCACGCAACTACTGTATATGCTTTTGTTTTCACCATTTTCGTTGTGTAGGTAAAATAACCTACCTGTGCAGGTTAACCAATTCGATACATTGAGCAGCGCCCCATCGTCCCATTGAGCCACGGATTTGACCACATGGAGCAACCACCACTACCACTACCCCCATGTAGGCTAGGTTACTGTATAAATGACTCCATTATATGCATTCTGCTATTGGATAGATTATTCTATGTATTGATTGGACTCTTATGATTTTAGATTTTCAGATAAAGTGGTAACTTAATATAGTATTAAAGGCCATTTGATGGAAGCTTTGTATTCGATTTTTTCACGTGATTTATATTCATATTTGTATTTTTCTTTATTTTTATTTAGTCTTAATCCATGTGACAGTCTTTTTTTATATAATTGTTGCATATGAGGACCTGGAGCAAGTTTTTCTTTGAAGAGGCTTTTGCTGGAGCTTAATAGTATTGTTTGAGCTCTCTTATTTATCACTTTTAAGTTTTGAAGTCAAGTGACAACTCATTAAATGTTTCACATTGTTTAGACTTGTCCTTGCAGGTAGGAATCATGAATTAATACAGGGATCCTCAAGCTCCTTGTGTGATCATTTTGTGATTTCTTAAGCACTTTGAGAGCAAATTCCAAACGCTAAACTTCTGAACTCGTTACGGGGTTCCATTACTGAAATTCTATGTCTGATCTAATGCAATTTTATCAGGAATTTGTTCTTGTAACATAAATGAAAAGAGAAAGAAAAGTTTTTTATACGTTGCTGTCTCAGGACGCAAATATGTTTTTGTTACAACCATATCTTATTTAGAAATTTGTTTTAAAATTTTTCATTGGTGATTATTATTATTGTTTGATGGTTAAACTGATTTTTTAATTCTTATAAATTAGTTAAAATTTCACTTTAATTTTATTGTTTTTAAAAATATTCATAATTGTTGATAATAAAGTTAGTGCAAGTCAACATTTGAAGTCAACAGTTGTTAAATGACGAAGGTCAACACCTAACCACATGGTCAAGGGAACTTCCATACACCCTAACCTAAAAACCGAGGCAAGAGGTATAATGCCTCCAATACATAACAGTGGTAAAGGACATGTCACATCATTCCCCTAACCATGTCATTAGTTTAGCCACATTGTTGTTCTCTCGTCATAAAGTTAGGATCCAAAGTAGCTTAGATATTGCTCCCCCAAAGAGTAGGCTTTGTCAACATTTATAACATAGGTCCCAGGTCAGAATGACCACTCCAAATCCTTGAAGCGATCCTATAAGTGCTTTGAGGATGCATTTCTTAGAGGGGTGTTGGAGATTCTTCTATGGAATTAAGAACCTTCATGTTCCAACTTATTGTCGGTCATCGTAACCTAGCACCACTAAAAATGAGAAATGTAATGAAGTTGAACGTGTGTCAAATTCTATATAAGCCCTTCTCTTCCAAATTCAGTGAATCATTATCGCTAGTCAGACTACCTCGTGGTGTGTCAACAAAGCAGTAACCTTCCTAAGTAATAATGAGGGTGCAGTTATATCAACAAAGGTTTACATGCCATCTCTAATAGACATATCAAGCCTTTCCATTCTCCCATAATTACAAGGACTTACTTTAAGATATGACAAGATCCTCTATAAAAGGATGTCAATCACAATAGTGCAAAGGATCTTTTACTCTAGAACTAATCTTTTATTTTCTTGGTAGAACTCTCCCTCTACAAAAGGACTATCCTCATTGTTTATAGTCACCTCTATCTAGAAACTCAAGAGTAAATGTTGAGGGTAAACCTAAGAAAATTCATGAGTCTCTATCATTTTCCTTTCTTTTCTTCATCTTTTTTCTCATTACTAGTAACAAACTTAAGTATAAGAATTTCTATGTCAGAAGGTCAATAACACTCAGAACTCTTCTATGATTTAAAGGTTCACAGGAATGAAAGTTGACCTTATTCTGTATTATGATTCTCATAATTAACTTAACAAACCTTTACATCAATTTAAGTATAAGATAACTTTATGTGTCAATAACTGGCATCATATGTGAAAAAATTACAAAAGGTCATTCCTCATTAAGTTTTAGATATCTTAAAGAAACCCAGTAACAACACTCAACATATATGGTGAGAAACAACAGAAGTCGTTCCACTCAAAAACTCCCGATAGAGCTGGAAGACAATGTCGTGAAAATAGTAAATTAAGGACGACCAATGACATCATCCAACTCCAATAGAAGCATTGCCCATGAAAACACCCTGGCACCATCTGCATGCCAAGCTACAATAGCTAAAGGAAGAAGAGAGATAATTCAATTTGCCAAAGAGCAAGGGTGAAAGAGGAACCAGTAGGCCAAACTCTTATCAGTAGAACTAAAATACTAGGAAATGAGATCCTTGAAATCAAGAGTTAGATGTTGAGGATCGTAAAAGTGGCATGTGAAGGTTCTATGGCCTATTGCATGCTTGAATGTAAGTTTTTCATGCCAAAAACCCTAGGTTAAAATCATGAAAACC
>JAVXUL010146976.1:0-14415 GCA_035590515.1 Trichilia minutiflora
ATAAAGATGTAAAATAAAACAAGTGTCCACTCACAACTTAGGGAGGGTATACACTCCCTAGTTCCCCTCGTTCCTCGACGACTCACGCGAATGCCTCGATCTTGAACCGTCACCTAATCATAAGCATGACATTTTTGTTAATACGTGTTCTAGATATGTAAATGGGTTCGAATGCATGAAAAGCATGCTCATGCAACTCTCTTTCTCCCTCTCTCTCTACCCCTTTCTTTCTCTAACATGCTGTTCTCACATGATCCTCACTCTAAATACAAATTTCTTATCAATTTTAACACAAATAGCTAACCAAGTCCTCTAATTTACCATCACAAGCGATAAACTAGAGAACCCCCAAATTCTAGGGTTTCGTGAACAGTGATTTGATTACCATTTCTTTGCATAATAACTCCCTATATAATTATTAAATCCTAGCCTTTCAATGTGGGATGACGTTGAGGTCTTTGATATAAATGAGTATCCCAAGATTTCTATTATGTGAGGGGTATTGATTTATGTTATAGAAATCTGTTATCTAGTTTTTGGGGTGCGTCTTTTCACCTTGAACAAGATTTCTATTATGTGAGGGAAAGGTGGAAAGAACATCTTGAGAAGTCATGATGGTTCAGGTTTAACTGGCCTAGGGTGCCAAGATTTCTGTTATTTGAGGTATCCGAAGTTAGGTCCAAACAAAGAATCAAACCTTACATGGAGATGTAAAAGAAAATGTGTTTCCTACTTATTGGGGTTAATTGACCAAGATTTCTATTATGTGGGTTGGTTAATTCTGATAAGATGTTAATTCCCCACTACTAATAATAACAAAATTCTAACAAAACTTTTGAGTCCTATCTTGGGAGTGTGAGATTCAAATTAAATAGTGGAAGTTAATATAATTAGCATATATTAATAACTTTTAAATTGTTTAATTGTTATTATTCAAACTTATTTGAATATAGCATAGATCAAATTGTTGATTTATATAATACGAGATCACTAATAAGCTTTTTTCTGTGTTTCTTCAGTTTCTCAAGCTGATAGTGATACTAAATGATATAATACAAAACAAACACTGAATGGTATTCTCTATCTTACATAAAACTTTTGGACTTTTAAAAGTTTTATAGGGACTAAGTTCAAATCCTAATAAAGAAAAATTGTTTTCTTTAAGGAAAAATAGAACATATACATAGGAGTGGTCTTTACTTCTTTGAAAGACTTATAAAGTCAGATAAAGGTAATAATAGCTGCATGATGATTGATTATGAATTAATTATTATTTCAGATCATTATTCATGGATACTAGATTCTATAGCTACTTCTCATGTTTATGTCTCTCTATAGACATTACAGAATTATTCAGTATTATCGACAGGTAAAATCATTTCAAAATAGCTAATGGGGCAACTATTACTGTTAAAGCTAAAAGATCTTGTGAGCTTAGATTATCTACTAGACACATCATGAGATCAAACTCTATATTGTATTTTGCTAAACACCACTAGAAACATCGTTTTTATTACTGTACTATGTAAGGATAGTTACAGTGTACAGTTTAAAGAAAATAAACATTTGATACATTTTTGAAATATATTAGTAGGCAAAATAGTAATACAAATAGATTATATGTTATGAAATTAAATAATAATTATTCAATAAAATCCATTGTTAATAAAAGAATTCACGATAAATCAAATCTTAAAATCCTATAGCATTACAGATTAGGTTATATAGGAGATAAAAGATTGATTCACCTTGGTATAAGTGAACTTCTGAGTCCACTGGGTTCGGAACCTTTACCAACTTGTGAATCATGTCTCCAAGGTAAGATGACCAAATCTCCTTTTAAAGGTAAAAGAGAGAGATCTTAGGAGTTATTGGAACTCATATATGCAAATGTATGTGGTCCGTTTAGTTCCTAAGCTAGAGGTGGATTTGACTACTTTATTACCTTTATCAATGAAATGTCATGGTATGGGTATGTATATTTAATGAAATATAAATTTAAATCCTTTGAAATGTTCAGAGAATTTAAGAATGAAGTAGAAAAACAGACTGAAAAGAGTATTAAAGCTCTACGATTGGATCGTGGGGATGAATACTTGACTACAGAGTTTCAAGAATTCTTGACTGATAATGGAATAGTTTCCCAATGAACTTCCCCTTATACACCATAGATGAGTGGTGTGGTAGAAAGGAGGATTCGATCCTATTAGATATAGTGCGATTAATGATGAGTTTTACAGACTTACTAATGTATTTGTGGGAGTATGCTCTGTTTACTGCTGTGCATATCCTGAATAAAGTCCCACCAAAGTTAATCCAAAAAATTCCATATAAGATATGGACTTGTAAAAAACCTAGTTTCAGTTAAATGAGAATTTGAGGATGTTCAGCTTATGTTAAGCTAGCTAACCCTGATAAGTTGGATGTAAAATCAGAGAAGGGAAGATTTATCGGATATCCTAAAGTTAGTTTAGGATATTATTTCTACTTTTATACTAATCAGCATATCATGGTCAGTAGAAATGTACACTTTTTAAAAGAAGAATTCTTACAAGAAGGTAGTGTAGGTAGATTTATTAAACTTGAAGAAAGGTACTTGAAGTCAGCAAACCTCAGTTTTGGTTCAAATTCTAATACGTCAAACTTCTAGGAGATCGCGTCCTTCAGAACGATATGGTCTCCTCCATCAGCAGGAGTGTAACTCTTACTTAGTGGGAGAGGCAGAGCATCCTGATTATCCTAGAAGCTATAAGGAAGTTAATCTGAATAGAGATTCAGATAGATGGCTAGAGGCTATGAATTTTGGGATTCAATCCATGTATGCCAATAAAATCTGGATACTTATTGATCCACCAAAAGAAATTATTTCTATTGGTTGTAAATGGATCTATAAGAGAAAGATTGATAAGGATGGTGAGGTAGAGACCTATAAAGCACGGCTTGATGCGAAAGGGTATACTCAGAAAGAAGGGTTGGATTACGACCTTCTTGCCCGTGACTATAATTAAATCCATCCGTATCATCCTAGCCATAGTAATATATCATAATTTAAAGATTTGACAGATGGACGTGAAAACTGCATTCCTCAATAGGTATCTTGAGGAAAATATTGATATGCAGCAACTTGTTGGTTTTGTGTCTACTGTAGACAGAAATAAGGTATACAAGTTATCACACTCTAACCCATGAGTCCCATATATGACAACTGTCACAGACTTTCAGGATGTATTCAATCACACAGAATACCTCCTGTAAGCCTGTAAGGCATTTACCAAAAATCTTGTTTCAATATTTCAATATACACTTCCAAAATATATCCAACCCAAACACCCAAACTTTAAGTCGTTTTGCAACAATCCATAAATACTTCAAAGCACAAACCAATCCATATCATATAATATTTAGTAAATCATTAAATACTAGAGTCAACTCATTCACAGTGAAATTTAAAATATGTTTACAATCCATTGAGAAATAAATAATTCAACACACTTTTACAAATACAAAACCAGTAAACTAGTACAAATTTAAGTGAGTCGACCTCGATGGTATACCTGATAGCTCCGAAGTCTGGAAGAATCACCACCACTGCACGCTTGTCAACTATTTACATCTGAAACTGGAAGGTGACAGGGGGGGTGAGTATACGGGAGTATACTCTATGAGTGAATAGAAAAATATATATGTATATATATATTTTGCAAACCATAGATAAGTAAACATGTCTCCAACATTTCAGAAAACAATTCAGTTCAAAAGAGTTTATTTTGTTTAAAAATCTCAAAATATATATCAAAAGTCATTGGACTGACTCCCATTCCCAGCGATTACCCTGGTCCTGGGTATCCTGAGACCGTCAGTGGGTTTTATATACAACTGAAAATATGCTATTTATAAAAATAGATTTCTGAATGCAAAGAAATAAATATGCATCGTTTAGTTAAACAGAATCACTAATGTTCACCTCAAATTAGCCACGTGATGATATCGTGCTAATCCGACTGAGACTCACAGGTAGTCAAATCACCCACTCATTACAAATAATAATAACCACCATACAACTCCTCCACTTGTAAAGTCTCACACTCACCTAGGCGACCTCTATCCACTCATACCATCCCTAGACTACACCAGTAGCTACTATGAACAACAAGTCCTCATGGCCAACATCACCAAATACATAACTTATCTAGGCCCATCATGGCCATCATCATAATATATCCAAGCCCATCATGGTTGTCATCACAATCAAATATAACAAACTGGCCCACTGGCCATATCATTAATATAAATAAGCATAAAACCTGACCCATCAGCCGTTTCAATATCATAAAAATCATCATTAAAGCATAGCATGTTCAAAATGGGCTCAAAGGCCATAAATAATATATAATTCAGATATACCAACAAACTAACTAAACCATTTAGCTCTCTGGCCAAAGAATAAACAAACATGCTCATCGTTCATTAAAACAAATATACATACATATGGACATCAAAATCATTTTAATATATGAAAAAAAAATATAAAAGTGTCCACTCACTGATTAGGGAGGGTATACACTCCCTAGTTTTTTCTCGTTTCTCAGTGCATTACGTGGATACCTCGTTCACGTATCGTCGCCTAAACACACATTCCAAACACATATCAATATATAATCCAAAAATACTTATGAAACTCTTATGTGTGCAATGCAAGCTAACCTGGGTTTTTTAAAATCAGATAATATGCGAACCGACTAAACCCTCGTTATTCGTCTAATTACCCAAACATAATTGATATGGACCCATACTATAGCTAAACTAACACATTTTGATTCATTTTTGAGATTACAACAAGTGAACCCCATATATTCATCAGAACAGTAACTCTGATTACTGTTCACGTTTACCTAAAATCTCTTAATATATATTTCTAACTTCCTACAACTTCCATGACTTCACCACAACGCACATTACATGTAAAAACTATAATATAAGTGATAAATCTACGAAAATCCATACGGATGTACGGTAAAATCCATATAAATTAAAGTTATTAAAATACAAAAATGAATACATAGATAAGTTAAAAACGAAGCTACGAATCTCGTTGTATGATCGGTTTACTCTGATTTTGTCTCGAAATTGAAAAGCTCCAAAATGCAAGCCAAAACCCTAACTCCTTACTTCCGTTTCTATGCTCCAAATGCCAAATCAAATCTTGAGAAGTGTTTAACGCGTGTAGTATGGTAAAAAATCAAGAAGAAATTGAAGAAATCATGAAAATAGGGTGTTGGGCTTCAATAGCCAAAGAAGAGAACGTGAGGGAGAGGAAAAGAAGAAGAAATGAAGAAATACATGAGAAATCTAGGGTCTCAGCCTCAATTTATAGAAAAAAGATGAAATTACTATTTCACCCTTAAGTTTTCTTGAGGAGAAGCTTCTACAAAAGGATAATTTTTATCATTTTACGTCGATTCGATCGAACGAATTACAGTTCATTCGAACGAATCCTTCGACGTCTACAAAAGTCAAAGAGCTTTTATTTTATCGATCGAACGAATCCACGCTTCGATTGACCAAAATAATGCTTTGTTCGAACGAATTCCCCCATTTCGTTCGAACGAATTAAATGTTGTAAATTTTTTAGAGAGTCTCCAAATTATCAATTGAACGAATCAGGCTATTCGATCAACCGAACTTTCAAAATGGCAATTCTCCCTTAAGTTCTTTCCCAAATTGAAAACCACCAATAGGGTCCCTACGTGCACATTCCCAAATTATTCTTAACCAACAAAATCTCAAATATAACCCCGAAATCATGCTGACGAACTATCAATATTCTTAAGTGATGCAAATGTATGAACAGTAAATATAAAAAATTATAAATATACCCTCGAGATCTAAACACGGGTGTCAAACAAGTTGCATCGATCCATTTATAGATTGAAACAAGCTTTCTATAGTTAAAATAAACGATTTGATAATGTGATCAAATCGTATGGATTTGAGCAGAACCCAAATGAACCTTGTGTTGATAAATAGGTTAAAGATCATACTATTATATTTCTCATATTGTATATGGATGACATATTGCTCATGGGCAATGATATTGGCATAATGATTGAGGTTAAGATCTGGTTATCCAGAACCTTTGCAAAGAAATACTTTCAAGAAGTGACCTATATTTTAAGAATTTGCATTTATAGAGATAGTGCGAAAAAGGGTAATAGGATTATCCCAATAGATATACATAGAAAAGATACTAAAAAAGTTCAGTATGAAGAAGTCTTAGAGAGATCTCTTACCTTTTCATCATAGTCTTAATCTTTCTAAAGATATGGGTCTAAAGATTGATAAAGAGGCTCAACAGATGCGTGGTGTGCCTTATGTATCGGTTATTTGTAGCTTAATATACGTCATACTATGTACACGACTTGATATTGTGTATGTTGTAAGTGTTACAAATAGATATTAGGCTAACCCTAATAAAAAATATTGGTCAACCGTTCAAACAATCCTCAAGTACTTACGAAGGACTAAGGATCTGATCTTGTCTTATAGATCTCATATTTTGATCTGTTAGTGTATGCCCTCGAAACCATTCGTATTGTCGATTTCAAGGATATTAATCTTATATTAATTCTTGATTATTGATGAAAGAATTATTATTTATTGACATACATTGGCTATTTCTTTTATATTGATATGCATATATAAAGAATGTATGTGAATTATCCAGATATTTCGTTTAATTGGTAAATGAACTTATCAAAGTGTTCTTTATATACGTGATATAGATTGAGCAACTATATCATATAGTAAGCATAATAGTTGTTACCTAATGATATCATATGATGATATATGTAGGTTGACAATATAGGTATTGCCAAAAGCGCATTAGTATGGATTTATAATTGGTAAACTATTTATCGAACAGGGTTATATATTGATAAATCATGTGGTATATATGTAGTCAGTGATTTATCAATAAATTATAATAGTGTGCTATGTAATCCTTTGATCTGAGATATCTAGAATCGGACTCTGTATAAATAGATATATTTCATATGGTGCATATGTGTAGGGCTAATCACACCTTGTACAAAAAGATGGTTTGGGTATACTTTATTCATATAGGTGTTCGATTAACAGTCAAGAGAGGATTCATTGACTCAATATTATGGACTGAGAGTTTTTGTTGACTCTATTAATTGAATTCTTAAACGAATATCGATATGATATACAGATTTTAAGTCTATGACCATAGCAATCATGATATATAATTGATGATTCGTATAGACATCGAGATTAGGGTTTTGACATTCCATAAACCCTGACTCGATCAAGATATGACAACGGAGGGATATTACCCACATGTTACGTATAATCATTAGAGGTTTGATGAAGACTTCATCGTGACTTAGGAACTATAACGCGTAGTTAGACACTAACCATAGTCATTGGGTATCAAAATGTTTGAGATCGAACTGTTCAGAGTCGAAGTGTTTGACATTTGGTCACTGCTGAGTCACGATGAACCTTCACGGTCCACCCAATTCTCTGAGAGTTCTCATAAAAGAGGAGAAGATAAAATATTATCGAAAAAGGGCTAGCGACCTCATGATAACTTGAACCTGCCAAAATAAATACATATAATCATTATATGTATTTATTATTCTTTAAAGTGTTAAAGAATTGATATATTGATATCATAAAGTAATTTAAAGGAAATTACATGACCCAAAATGATAATATTGATTATCAAACATGTTAGAATGTGATTCTAAGGTGAAATTATGAGCCCTATGCCTAAATCCCAAGGGTATATCGATAATTTTATACTTATACTATACATGTAATTGTGCTTGCATTATATATAATTAACACACCATCACGACTGTATATTTATTTTGGGGATTGGAATTGGTTAAGATAGAGTTTTGAAGTTGTAAATACAGGGACCTTAATGATATTTTTCAGTTAAGGGAAAGATTTGGGAGAAAATGTGCAATTCATTCGAACAAATAGGCAATTTGTTCGAATTAATAGAACATTTCATTCGAATGAAAGGCAAATTATTTGGACAAAATTTGGAGGAACTCCTTGAAAAAATTCGGTCCTAGATTCATTTGATTGAATGGTGGTTCGTTCAACCAAATCTATCATTTGGTTCGAACAAAATATAGATCATTTGAATAAAAAATTAGGAAGCTTTCTGACTTCAAAAGTACCAAATTTATTTGATCGAAGCCCAGTTCATTCAATCGAATTCGTATTTGTTCAAACGAATCTCCCGATTCGTTCAATTGAATCGACGTGAAATGATAACTTTACCTGATTATGAAAGATTCTCCTTTACATTTATTAAGGGCAAAATGATAATTTCTCAGTTATTTTTATAAAAAGGTGCTGAGTACCCCTCTCTCAACCGTTCCCTCTCTTTCTCTCCTTCTTTCCCTCTCTCCCTCATGATCCCTCTGTTCTCTCTATCTCCCATATACATTTTGTCATATCTTTGATTTCTCACTGTCAATTATTTGTATTCTTCATATCTAACTCCTTGGGAGCATCATTTTGACGATAGAGCGCAGAAATCCAAGAAGGGGAGTTAAGGTTTTGACTTTCATTTTAGGTTTTTTCGGATTTGAGACCAAATCAAATCAAATCGATGATACCACGAGATTCGTAGCATCATTCGTAACTAGTCTGCATATTTTATTTCATATTTTAGTCAATTTTTGTGATATAGATTTTACTGTATATTCGTATAGATTTCGGTAGATCTATCGTGCATATTTTAGTTTTTACGAGTTACTTGGGTTGTAGTCAAGTCGAGAAGTCATAGGATGCTAAAAATATAAATTTGAAGAAAATGGGTGAATGTGAACAGTAATTAGGATTACTGTTTGGATGAGCATGTAGGGTTCCCAGGTCTAAATTACAAAATTGAACCGAATTATGCTAGTGTAGCAATAATGTGGGTTTGTAGTAGTAATGTATGGATAATTAGATGAATAACGAGGGTTTTATCCGATTTTCATATATTGTCCGATTTTAGAAAACCCGGGGTTAGAATGCATCGAGCTCATATAAGTTTTATTTGGGGTTTAGAAATGTATATTGATAAGTTTTGTTATATGTGATTAGGCAATGGAGAGCAAACAAGAAATCTGTGTACCGAGCCAAGGAACGAGGAGAGTTAGGGAGTGTATACCCTTCCTAAGTTATAAGTGAATTTTTTATGTTTTTGTTTATTTAATAAAGATCTTGCTTTTACATTTATAATGATGCATAAAGAATTTTACACATGATTCTACTATTTTCTTCTATTTATGCAAAAATATATATATGAATGTTTTTATATGATTGTATTTGAAAATGTGATTTGTATGGTGGATTTAAATGGTTTGGCATACATGTTTATATGAATGATGGTCGTGGACTGATTTTATGATATGTATATACTTTGATATTGATGTATGTAATTATGGATATACCTATTAATGATGACGGTCTTGAGAGTCGGGATATTGACTATAGCTACAAGGTATGTGATAGCCTGTAAATGTTCATCTGAATGGCAACACCTAGATGAGTGTGGTATATGATAGCCTAGGGTCAGCTCGATAGAGAGGTCGCTTAGGTGAATGCGGGAGACTTAACAGGTGTGGGTTGTTATAAGGTGATATATTATTATGTTAGAGATGTGATTTGACCATCAATGAGTCTTATCGAGGATATCACAGACGTCACCACGTGACTACTCAAGGCAACGTCAATGGTGGGCTTATTTTCTGATAATGATACATATTTTACTTTTTGTATTTAAAACAACTTTTTATTAAAATAGTATTATTTTTATTTGCATATAAAATCCACTGACGGTCTCAAAATGTCCAGGGCCAGGGTAATCACCGAGAAAGACAGCCAACCCAATAACCTTTGATATATGATTTGAGATTTTCAAATTAAAAGAATTTCTTTAAATTAAACTTGTTTTATGCTATGTTCGAGATGTGTTTTCTTACCTATGGATTAAGTATTATTTACTTAAGTTTATTTTTAGTTCATTCATGGAGTATACTCTCGTATACTCACCCTCCCTCACTCTTCAGTTTCAAGTTTAGAGATCTTCGTGAGCTTCCAGTTGGTGGTGGTACTTCTAAACGCTAAGATGCTTCAGGTATACTTTTGTAATCCGACTCATTTAGATAAGTTAGTAGTCCATTGGATTTTCATTTACAAGTTTGTTTTAATATTTATTTACTTTTTTGAAGATTGTAAAAGGATTGTAAGCTTTATATTTGAATTCTATTTTTGAGTGGATTGACCTTCCATGAATTTATATTTGGATGGATTCTTTTATGAAATGATTTGTACATAAAATTACATTTTGAAGTGTTTGGGATTGGTTGAGAAACCCACGGTGTAGTTTGGGTGTTTGGTTGGAATTATATTAGGAGTGTTGTGTAAAATGATTTTGAAACAGGTTTTGCAAAGGCTTTACAGGTTCACAGGGTGTATTCTGGTGAATGAGTATACCTTAAAAGTCTGTGACGATTGTCACGTATAGGACCCACGGATTAGGGCGTGACAGAAATGGTGAAAAACTAGATTAAATTGTTAATTTAGTGTAAAATGATTATTTTGTCCCTATATGATATAAATATGTAATTTATTATAAATTACATATTCAAATTTGATAATTGTGATTATCAAACATATTAAAATATGATTTTAATAGAAAATGATAAATTCTAAATTAAAATATTTAATTTAAAAAGAAATTATCATTTTACCCTTATGTATAATGTTGACCAAGGACATTATGATAAATGTACCATAATTTTAAATTTATAAAAATTCAAAATATATATTAATATGTCTAATAATCAAATTCTTTAATGGTTAGAGAATTTGACAAGTGTTAGAATTTATATAGATATTATTTTGACACTTGGCATATTTATATATATTTAATAAATTAATTAATTCATTTTTAATTAATTTTTTCTTCGTCAAAGTTTTATGTCATTTTGACTTGAGCTCATCTATGAATTATGGGTCTTGATTGTATCACATAAGTATCCCATTATTTTATATTATTTATTAGATAAAAACACAAATATAAAA
The DNA here is from genome assembly GCA_035590515.1 of Trichilia minutiflora. Taxonomy (NCBI): domain Eukaryota; kingdom Viridiplantae; phylum Streptophyta; class Magnoliopsida; order Sapindales; family Meliaceae; genus Trichilia; species Trichilia minutiflora. Next base: position 11,119 of record JAVXUL010146976.1, read on the forward strand.
AATGAGAAATTAAGTTAAAAAATGGGATTTTTTAGGTCTCTTCTTCTCCAAAACGTGGGCAGTCATAGGAGGAGCTTAGGGAGGGTTTCAAGTGATGAGAACTCATGTTTTTGGGTTTAGTTTTCATCAATAATGAAACCTAGCAAGGTAAGCTCACAAAGCTCTCATTTGACACCATTTTTGCCACCTAGTTTTGTTATTGATATGCATAGTTTTAAGGCTTATTCCCTAGAGAGAAAACTTACCTTTATGCATATTTTAGGCCATTAGAAACCAACAGATGTCAGGTCTAAATACAGTCAAGTATAGCAATAATCCTATCATAGCTCTATATAATCTATGGTCAACACTCTTGTCGAGGTCATCTTTATCTAAAGAGGTGGATTAACTCATAGGTGTATCCACGTGTCTACCATCTAGAAGATCGAATTTCTTTAAAAAATCTTTTGTGTACTTTAACTGGGAGATAAAAATACCATCAACAGTTTGTTTTATTTGTAAACCCAAAAAATAATTTAGTTCTCCCATCATGCTAATTTCAAACTCATTCCTTATAAGAGTTAAAAATTCATTAAATAAGGAGTCATTTGCGCATTCAAAGATGATATGATCAATATAAATTTATACGATTAAAACATCATCATCTTTGTTTTTTTTAAATAGAGTTGTAACAACACTCCCCCTTTCAAAATCATTCTTTATTAAAAATTCACCAAGTCTTTCATACCAAGCTCTAGGAGCTTGTTTTAAGTTATAAAGAACCTTAGTGAGTTTGTATATATGATTTGAAAATTTATGATGTTCAAAACTAAATGGTTGCTCAACATATACTTCCTTATTTAAAAATCTATTCAAAAATGCACCTTTGCATCCATTTGATATAGTTTAAAATTTTTGAAATAAGCATAAGCTAAAAGAATTCGAATGGCTTCTAGTCTAGCCACAGGTGCATATATTTCATCACAGTCTATCCCTTCCTTTTGACTATAACCTTGAGTAACAAGTCTGGCCTTATTTTTAAAAATGTTTCCATGCTCATCTAGCTTATTTTTAAACATTCACTTAGTTTTTATAATAGGATGATCATGTGGTCTTGGAACTAAGGTCCATACCTCATTCCCTTAGAATTGATTTAATTCTTCTTGTATTACTAGAACCCAATCTTTATCTTCTAATATACTATTTATGTTTGTAGGCTCTATTTGAGATACATATGCAAGATTTTGAACTTCTTCAAGATTTTAAGGTACTTCTTTTTATGCTCTTCTAGTTCTAATGCCTTAAGAGGGATCACCAATGAACAACTCTTTAGGGTGATTAAATACATACTTCCAAGCTTTTAGAAAAGCCTTGTTAGACTCATCTATATATTTCTCATCATTCCTTTTGACTTCTTTCTCTGAGTTATCTTCTAACTTCAACTTATTCATCTTATCAACTATTTCAATCTCTCTTGCCTTTTCTTTAGCTATCATTCTAGCTATCTCCCAATCAAACTCATTAAATGTAATATGCATAGATTCTTCAACTATATCAATTCTCTTATTGTACACTCTATAGGCTTTACTTTTAGATGAATAGCTTAGGAACATACCTACATTTGACTTTTGTTCAAACTTTCTAAGGTTATCTTTGGTGTTTAGGATATAACATGTACAACCAAAGACCCTAAAGTACTTAATCTTCGGGTTTCTTTGATAAATGAGTGTAGGCCTTGATGGCGAAATCCAAGAAGGGGGTGAATTGGAGTTTTAAAAATTTTATGAAAACTTTTGATTTGTCTGTGAAAATTTATGAACTAAAGTATGAGTTCAGTGAACTAAGTGCAAAGAGAAAATGGAGAAAGAAAAGTATAAGATGCATAAAAATTTTTTTATAGTAGTTTAACTATAAGTATATATTCACTCTTCTCGGATGAATCCACTCACACCGAGGATAACCGATTCTTTGTTTCTACGGGTCAAGAGAAACCTAAGTACAACTCTTTCTTATACGACGAAGGACAACCACAGATATAACTTTCTTTAGTCGGGTGAAGTGAAACCCAATACAGTTTTTTCTTGTTATGGGTTAAGAGAAACCTAAAAATCAATCTTAATGAATAAGAGATAAACAATTTAAACTCTCAAAAGAGTGTATATTCAATAAGCATAACTTTCTCTCTCTAAAATAAATACAAAACAAGAAAAACAAATAAGAAAAGAGAATAAAATTTTGATTTTAGGAGGGAATGTCTATTCTTTGATTGCTTAGAGTATATACTTCAACAACCATCTTTGATTCTGTAAACATGGTTATATTTATGTCTGACTTTAATTCTTCCAACGACTCTATTTTTCTCTCATTAACGGCGGCATTTATTACTCTGAACTAGCCGTTACAGTGTATTGACAGTTCATGTATCGATACTTTAGACTCTATGTATCGATACTTTGCTAAAGTTTATATGAACTTCCTCCATGTATCGATACTTTCTAAGGATGTTGCTGGAGCAATTTCAGATATCGATACTTTAATGGTCATATATCGATACTTGGTTATGTTGAGCAAATCATCTTGGTCTCCATATCGATACTTCGCTTCATATGTATTAATACTTTATTTTCTTGACAATTCATGTATCGATACTTTGACTGATTTTGGACATCCTTGACCTATTTGAAGATGAATATCGATACTTGTCTCTGAACTGTATCCATGTATCGATACTTGATTGAATTTTGTTACTACATGAGCAGTCCCATGCAAAGGTATATCAAATATTTTGTCTTTGTTATCTTCATATATCGATACTAGCTTACTTGTGTATCGATACTTAACTTAATTTTCTGCAAAAATTTTCTCTGCACAGTACAAGTGAAATATTTGCCATTTTTACTTAATTGAATACTTAGAAAATGCTTAATTAATAAGTCCAATTAATTTAAAATCAATCATTTTCACGTCCAAGTTATTTTTATCCAAATATTAATTTTGTTAAGTAACATCATCAAAACCATAATATAATCTACAATCTCCCCTTTTTTTGATGATGATAAAACAAAATTTCAAAATTGATATCTCCCCCTTAATCCAAAATGCTATTTTATAAATGCCATGTATTAATTATTTATTCTCCCCCTTTTTGTCATCATACAAAGAAGAAAATAGCATAAAAAACATAAGGGGGATGATATGATCATAACATCATAATAACATTAGAAAAAAATTTATTGTCACACCCCAACCCGTGGGGCCCACCTATGACAGACGCCACAGACCTCCAGGGTGCACTCAATCACACCGAATACCCCCTGT
>JAVXUL010146986.1:0-14415 GCA_035590515.1 Trichilia minutiflora
GTGAATAAAAATTGATTTTTATTTATGGCCACAATTAAGATACATGTCATTATATTATTTGATAATATTTTGATTTTGTATTTTAATTCAATTGGTCCACTTTACATGATTGCACACACATATGATGAGTTTGATGTATCACATTATTTTTATTTGTTTATTATATCTATTAGATAAATATGGAATAAAATAAATAAAAAATAAAATAGAAATTATAAATATTTTTATTTTTTAATTATTTTGACAAGAAAAATAAGATTTTCTATTTTTCTCTCACTGCAATTTTGGCCAAGAGGAAGAGGAGGAAGAGGATGGTTAAAAGTGAAGAGAGCTTATGGTTTTAAGCTTCATCTTTATCAAATAATCATCCTTGCAACTTGAGCAACAAAAGTCTTAAGGTTAATCTTCTTGAAAACGTTTGTTTTTTTACTAATTAGCCTAGAGTTTTAGCATGAAAAACTTACATTTTAAGCATGAAATAGGCTATATTACCTTCAGTTTATAGACTATGGCATGTTACTAGACGTTAACCATAATCGTTAAGTATTCGAACGGTTCGAAACGGATTCGATGAGATCATTTTCGACTTACGACTAATATCACAATGAACTAAGAGGTCACAACCATAATCTTCTATTTACCCTTGCTATTAGAGAGATTAAATATTATCCGCAAGAGGGCTAGTACTCTCAGAGATAATATAAAATCGAAAAGTGTAAATCGTTTACACATTAAATAGTTTAACGAACTCGAGAGCTTTATAAAATGACTTGAATATAACTTATGATAAGTTATATTATTCTATTATATTTATATATATATAAGAGAATTGAAAAATATTTATTCAAAGTTAATTTGACCAAATTAGGGACCTAAATATTAACAAACCAAAGTTTTTGGGTCTTTGTGATATTTTATATTTTTACTTGAAAATTTTGCTCCATAAGCTTTGGATCCATTAGTCTTTGACTAAAAGATCAAGGGCAATTAATTAAATGCTTAGGTGCCTATATAATGAGTCATTTTTCTTTTTTTTATAAATTTAAGACATTTTAAGTAAAAATTGAAAAAAAATAGTTTTTTTCTCTCTCTCTCTAAATTCGGCCAAGTAAGGGAAGATAAAGGTTTGATTTTTCTCTTGAGATCTTGTGCTTTCAAGGTTAGTCTTTATCTTCTAAGATTAAAATTAATGTTAATTTGCTTATATTTGCATGTTTTTGGCCTAATATTTGATATTTGTTACTAAACTCTAATTAAATAGTTTTGATTGCAACATAATCTTCAACCAGATGTGTCTGCAAACAAGAAACCTACCTTTCTACAATTCCACTATTGTTCTATCTCCATCTTCATCCTAACTATTCCTATACGTTTGACATCACAAGTCATGTTATTTTTAATATAACTTCTAAAAAAATTATCAAATGTTAGATTAAAGAACGAAGACTTATATGAATACATGCGAAATGTGTATCCAGAAGTTAGGAGCCATTCACTAATATTTTTCATTTCTATCTTTCAAAGTCACAAGAAGAAAACATCTTTTAAATTGGCCTCTGTTATCAAGCTATCTTAGGCTTATTTTTAGATAGTTTAGGTGTCTTTTATTGATTTCTTTTCTTTCTGTTCTTCCTCTGATGTCCTTTCGCTATGATTTCTTTTAATCAACTCTTATCTTACAAAATTTCTTCTTTAACCAAGCTTGATTTCCTGTATATTTCTTCTTGTACGATTTTTTCTTCATGAAGGTTCGATAGCCTAAATCATGCTTGAAATGTAAGTTTTTGAGCCAAAAAAGCTAGGCTAAACCCATGGAAAACAATGGTTTTCAAAGAGAATTACCTTGAGGCTTTGTTTAAACTTGTTGCTTAGATGATGATTTGATGAAGACAGGAACCAAAACCATGACTCCTCTTCCTTCTTCACCCATGGCCGAATTTTTTTGAGAGAGAAAATGGAAAATCATTTATTTTTCTTGCTAAAATTAATGAAAAATGAAAATATTTATATTTTTTTCTTTTTCAATTATTTAAATCAATATTTATCTAATAAATATTATATAATAATTGAAATATATGTGATACATCCTTTCCCATGTTAGATGTGTGTAACCACACATTTGGACCAATGAAAATAAAACACAAAATCAAAATATAAACTAATTATATAATGACATGTGTAATATTTGTGACCATTAATAAAATCAATTTTTATCTGATTATTTAACACTTAAATAAATCATATAATGGTCAAATTAATTAATATAATAGATTAAACAAAATCCATAATTTTGGTGCAATTACGATAATACCCTTGGTCACATTTATACATAAGGGTAAAATGATCATTTTTATCTAAATTAAACACTTTAATTTAGATTTTATCATTTTATATTAACATCCTATTTTAATATATTTGATAATTAAAATTATCAAATTTAAATATGTAATTTACAATAAATTACACACATGTATTATATAAGGGCAAAATAATTATTTTGCACCATTTTGTCTTAAAATCACATTTCAACATATTTGATAATCATTATTATCAAATTTGGCAAGTAATTTATATTAAATTACCTTATGATATCAATATATCATCTCTTTAACACTTTAAAAAGTATTTAATACATACAACAATTATACATATCAGTTTCGACCTATTTCTATATTATCATAAGAGTACTAGCCCTCTCCCGATAATATTTTATCTCTCTCTCATGTGAAAAAGTATTCAAGGATCTTGGTGGAACATGAAGGTTCACCGTGACTCAACTGTAAACAAATGTCTAACGTTTCAGCTCCAAATATTTCAGTTACTCATTGACTATGGTTAATATCTAGTAATGCGCCATAGTCCCTAAATCACGATGAAGAAGTATCTTCATTAGACCTTACTTTGATTGCACGTAACATGTGAGTGATATCCTTCCATTATCGTATGCTGATCGACATAGGGTTCATGAACTGTCAAAACCCTTTCCTTGATCTAGCGTTGAATCATCGATCATATGTCATTATTATGCGATGGCCATCATCTTATAATCAAGATATCATATCAACATTCGATTAGGAACTTGACTCGGACAGATGCAATGAGAATTCTCATTCCAAAGCATACTCAAATCGGCTTCTTGTACAAGGTGTAATTAGCCTTGTACTTATACACCATATAAAATATACCCATCCATACAGAGTCTGATTCTAGATGTCTCAGGTCAAAGGATTACTTCGCACACTATTATAATCTATCGATAAATCACTGACTATATGCATATTATGTGATTCATCGATATTCGGTCCTATTTGATAAATAGTTTATCAACTATAAATCCATACTATTGCTCTTATGACATTGCACATATTGTCAGTCTACATATATTATCATATAATATCATTAAGTGACAACTAGTATGCCTACTATATGATATAGTTACCCATTCAACACCATGTATGTAGGAAATGATTTGATAATTTATTTAACAATTAAATAAAATTATCTAGACGATTTATATACATTCTTTATTTATTTGCATGAAATATAAAGTATATAGCAAATGTACGTAAATAAAGAACTACTTCTTTTATTAATATATAAAAAATTCATACAAGATCAATAACCTTGAAATCGACAACACGAATGGTTTCTAGGGCATACACTAACAAGCTCTCACTTGCACTAAAGTCATTCGCTATTGTATCGAATACCCATCTTCTCTAGATGATGATCTAGCTGCCTTTGTGTCATCGTCTTAGTCAGTAGGTTAGCTGCATTATCTAGTGAAGCAGTCTTCTGTATTAAAATCTTTCCACTCCAACAAACTCTGTCAAAAAGTGATATTTATACTGAATATGTTTGTACTTTTAGTGTGCCCTCAATTCTTTTGCTTGTGTAATAGCCCTAGTATTATCATAGTACAGAGTTATCGGATAACTTATATTAGGAACGACACCAAGTTCAGATACGAACTTTTGCATCTAAACAGCCTCTTTTGCTACTTCTGAAGCGACAATACATTCGGCCTTTACATTAAAATTTACTGTCGTCGTTTATTTAGAACTTTTTCAACTGACAGCACCTTTATTACATACAAAAATAAAATCGGATGTAGATTTTTTATCATCCAAGTTTGATTGAAAATCAAATCTGAGTATCCCTGTATATTCAACTCTTAAGATCCATAAGTTAGAAATAAATCCTTAGTCCTTCATAAGTACTTAATGATTGTCTTAACGATTGATCAATATTTTTCTCTAAGATTGGCCTGATATATGCTTATAACACTTACAGCATATGCTATATCGGGTTGTGTACATAGCATTGTATACATCAAACTACCTAGAGTCGAAGCATAAGGTATACTATACATTTGTTGGACCGCTTCATCGATATTTTGACCCATATCTTTTGAAAGAATAAGATCGTGATTGAAGGGCAGGAGACCTTTTTTAGAGTTCTCCATACTAAACTTCTTCAGTATCTTTTCTATGTACATCTTTTGGGATAATCTTATTATCCTTTTCGCTCTATCTCTATAGATGCGAATTCTCAAAACATAGGTCGCTTTTCCGAGATCCTTCATAGAGAAGGTTCTGGACAACCAGACTTTGGCCTTAGTCATCATGCCTATATCATTATCTATTCATAATATATCGTCCACATATAATATGAGGAACATTATGGCATGATCCTTAACCCATTTATAAACACAATGTTTATTTGGGTTTTGTTCAAATCCATACGATTTGATCACCTCATCAAATTGTTTATTCCAACTTTGAGAAGTTTGCTTCAATCCATAAATAGATCAATGCAACTTGCATACCGTATTTCTATCTGCAGTGGATATAAAATCAACTGGTTACTGCATATATATATTTTTCTCAAGATATCTATTGAGGAATGCAGTTTTTATGTCCATCTACCAGATATAGAAATCATGGTATGCTGCAATGGCTAGTATAATACAGATGAATTTAATCATAGCCATGAGCGAAAAGGTTTTCTCATAATTCAACCCTTATTTCTAAGTGTACGCCTTCGCAACTAGCCGTGCTTTATAGGTCTTTACTTTACCATCCTTACCAAGTTTTCTCTTGAAAATCCACTTGCAACCAATAGGGAAATTTTTTTTTTGATGGATTAACAAATGTCTAGACTTGATTGGCATACATGTATTCCATCTTAGAATCCATAACTTCTAGCCATCTACCTGAATCCTTATCAGGATAGCTTCTTCATAACTCCTAGGATCATCAAGATAATCTGCCTCTTCCACTAGGTAAGAGTCAAACTTTTGCTCATATAGGAGACCGTAATGCTTTGGAGGTCGCAATACTCTAGAAAATTTTTTGATTAAAATTTGAACTGGAACTGAGATTTGTTGACTGAAAGATCCACCCTCTATATCATCGGACAAAGCTATTAAAGACCCTTCTTTAAGCTCAATTAATCTACTTACACTACATTCTATAAAGAACTCTTTTTCTAAGAAGTGTGTATTTTTGCTGACCATAATACGCTGATCAGTATGGAAGTAAAAATAATATTCTAAACTATCTATAGGATATTCGATGAATCTTTCCTTTTCTTATTGAGAAAACAATTTTTCTTTATCAGATTTTAAAAATTTATCCCATCAAACTTTCAAAAGTCCTTAAGTTTTAAAGGAGAACACTATTAACTGTTTTATTATTTGTATCAGTATATCATAATTCTTTTAAGATACTAAAAAGAAATAGAAAAAACTTATTAGTGATCTTGTATAATGTATATTAATCAACAATTTTGATTTATACATATTCAAACAATTTGAATATTAACTATTAAACAATTTTAAAGTTATTAATAGATGCTAATCTTATTAGCCCCCACTATTTAATTTAAAACCTGTATTCACCAGACAGAACTCATTTTCATTTATATCTTGATGTAAGATTTAATTCTTTGTTTATCTCTAGCTTTGAATGTCTCACATAATAAAAATCTTGGTACCCTAGGCCAGTTAAACCTGAACCATTGTGCCTTCTCAAAGTGTTATTTTTGCCTCTCCCTCACATAATAAAAATCTTGGTAAAGGTGAAAATATACCCAAGAATCATATAACGGATTTTTATAACATAAATTAATACCCCTTATATAATAGAAATCTTGGGATACTAATTTATACCAAAGACCTCCACGTCATCCCACAATAGGAGGCTCAGATTTAATAATTATCATAGGGAGTCTTTATAAAATTTTAATAAAACTATGTATTAAAAATTATTCAAAACATTAATAATATTCATTTATCATATGAATAAATATTATTATTTTACTTTTAAAAGAAATATTTTGCTATAAAACAATTTTATGAAAGATTAATAATATTTATTCATTATATGAATAAATATTATTATTGTTATGAAAATATATTAATAAGACAATTTTCTTACTGAATAATAATATTCATTTATCTCATGAATAAATATTATTATTTATAAAACAAGTTTATTATTAAAACAATTTTAATAAATTTTAAACAATTTAAAATTCTTTTAAAATGTTTTATTGAAATCATTTTTCAAAATTTATTTATTCATCATATGAATAAATATTTTGACTTACAACAGTATGATTTCGTAAACAATTCATTCATTATTAATGCACATGTAATCATTATATGTTTTAATCTAGAAATCATATTTCTAATTTGAAAAACTAACTTTTCCTTGTATACTTGTGTTTCAAAAACCTTGTTTTACAAGTTTTTGTAGTATTTGTGTTTTGGTTTTGATATTTTAAGGACAATAATCCTTATCAAACAAGAATTACATGTTTGTGTATTGTTTAAGATATCTAGTCATACTAGAAATCTTGTTCTGCTTGTTTAGAAAACTTAAATTGGGTAAATAATGTTAACTGATCAAACTGAGTTAACCGTTCACTGAACTGGTTAACCCATATGTTGACATGATTAATGTACCACACCAATGTCAGTATTAGTAACCCTTACTAATTTTGTTTACCAAATCTAATTTGGGAACCTAAGACTAATGTTTTGTTTCTATCTACCTACATTTTTACACATTTCAATATACATTAATGAACATATACATGTATCATATGTATATTTAAAAATATGTAACTAGCATATACATACACAGCAAACATATATGCATATATAAAGTCAAATGTATCAAGATAGGCATATATATATCAAATATATGTACATTTCATGCATTTAATCAACATTAAATACATTAACAAAATATACAAGCTTAGCAATATGCATTTAAATATTTTAAACACATATTATTTTATTTTCTATGCAATCACATCGCAAACAAGCAAAACTTGATTATTTATTTATCATATAAATTAAATAATTAATATTTAATTTATTTATCAAATAAATAATATATATATATACATATATTTAACATTTAAATATTTGTATATATATTTATACACAAACAAACATATGTTGGCAACATTAAAACACAACCAATTATTAATCATATAAAATACAAAACCCTTTCGTATTAAATATTATTAATAATTTTTTTGGGCAAAATCGATGTGTCATTTTCATTAAAACACGTTAATAAGTGATCAAAATCACTCAAAATGCGAGTCGAAACGTATCCAAAGTCTAAAAACACAACAAAGTGTCTAAAAATCATTTTACGACAGAAAATAGGGCATGTGGCGCACAAGGGGTAGGCGGTGCCCATGGGTGTGGGTGGCGTGACTTTCACATGCGCATCCCACTCCAGTCCATGCGCCCGTCTGCTAGCAAGGGAACGGGCTGGTGTATTGCACGCACCTGCAGTAAGAAAAACAAGGGCTATGCCACCTTGCATTCAATTTTTCTAAAAAAAATTTCTGTATTTTAAAATGTTTTCAAACTAAAAACAAACCTCAAAACACTTCATAACACATCCAAATATTTACTAAAAATGGCCAAACACATCAACAACCCCATTTAATACACAAAAACACTTGAACAATTCAAGTATGCACCAATGTGCAATCATTGGACCTAATTGATTTTCAAACTCAATTTTTTTCATTTTTGCCAACTCAATTATCATTCCTAAGATTCTATTATCGTATAATATATCTTAGAAACACCATGAAAGTGGTGGAAAACAATTTTACACCATGGAAACCAAGATGACACCAAGGTGTCCCAAATGTGCATTCAACAAAACTTTTGAACCAAATGAACCAAATATTGAACCTATCATGCACTGATACCACTTGAAGGTTCTATGGCCTAAATCATGCTTGAAATGTAAGTTTTCGAACCAAAAATCACCCTAGGCTAAACCCATAGAAAACAATGGTTTTCAAAGAGAATTACCTTAGGGCTTTATTTAGACTTCTTGCTTAGATGATGATTTGATGTAGACAAGAGCCAAAACCATGACTCCTCTTCACCTGACAATATCCTCTTCCTTCCTCACCCATGGCTAAATTTTGTTGAGAGAGAATAAAAAATCACTTATTTTTCTTGTCAAAATTAATGAAAAATAAAATATTTATATTTTTTTCTTTTCTAATTATTTAATTAATATTTATCTAATACATATTATATATGTCACACCGCAATCCATGGGTCCCACACGTGACAACCATCATAGGTTCCCCAGGATATATCAAATCACCAGAACACACCCTATGAGCCTGTAAGGCCTTTACAAAAACATATTTCAAAACAAATATGTAACACTTCCAAAACAAATTCAACCCAACACCTAAACTTCTCATCATTTCAAGAAACCACAAACACTTCTATAGAGAACATTTTAATTCTTTTTTACAAACCAATCCTCAAATATAAAAGTATTAAATCTTAATCGAATCAAAAATAATATCCAAATGGTTATACATTTGTTTTCATTACATAAATGAAATTACAAATTTAAATCACAGAACATTTCTAGTGGATTAAGACTTCTCTAAGTGAGTCGGCTTCCAGAAGTATACCTGAAATCCTCAATTCCAGAAGAATCACTACCACCGCTGTCTACTAACTAAGCGAACCTAAAAATGAAGAGTGAAGGGGATGAGTATACGGGAGTATACTCCGTGAGTGAACTAAGGTAAACATAAATAAATAAACATTTATCCATAAATGAAAAAGCTCATTTAAACTATCTTACAAACAGTTCGAAAAAATAATAAATATTTCTTTTATTTTGAAACTTCAAAACATATATTAAAAATCATTGGGTTGGCTGCCTTTCTCAGAGATTACCCTGGCCTTGGGCATCTCAAGACCAATAGTGGATTTTATATGTAATAAAATCATGTTATTTATAAAAATAGGTTTTTGAATGCAAAAAATAAAAACATGCATTGTATAGTTATATAAAAATAAGTCCACCATTGATGTTCGCCTCAAATTAGTCACGGAGTGACATCCGTGACTAACCCGATGAGACTCACAAGTGATTGATTCGCACTACATGATCATAATAATATAATCATACACCACCCCCACCTGTGAAGTCTCCACTCACCTAGTCTACCTCCCCTATAGCTATAATAAACAATCCCGGCCCATATGACCGTCATCACAACAAGTATAAAAATCTTGCCCATTGGTCTTAACATCATATAACAATATATAGCATCATCAAAACATAAACATCTCATAACTTGGCCAATGGCCATTACTCGTGTAAAACAAGTATATATAAAATCAAAACAGTATTCGTAAAAATAATAGCATTGATCAAATAATTACATACGATTATTAGAAATTTATTTTTCTAAAACAGTAAAAGCATAAAATGTCCACTCATAGCTTAGGGAGGGTATACACTCTCTAGTTCCCCTCGTTCCTTGGCTCGATACACGGATTCCTTGCTCGTGCTCCGTCGCCTAATCATATATACTAAGACATATCAATATACGTTCTAAAATGAGAACACAACACGTATGCCTGATATGCATGATAGTCCGAGTTTTCCAAAATTGGACAATATACGAATATTGGATAAAGCCCTTGTTATTCACCTTATTATCCATAAATTACTATCACGAACCCACATTATTGCTACACTAGTGTAATTCAGCTTGGTTTCACAACTTAGACTTGTGGATCCTATACACTCATTGAAACAGTAACTTTAATTACTATTCACATTCACATATTTTCTCCAAATTCACTTTTCTAACTTCCTACGACTTTCCTGACTTCACTATCACTCAAATAAAGCGTAAAAACAAAAATATGCGTGGTAAATTTATCAAAATTTATACGAATGTACAGTAAAACTCATACAAATAAAATTTGATAAAATAAAAAATAAAATATATAGATAGGTGAGAAATGATGCTACGAACCTCGTGGTATGATCGATTTTACTAGAAAGTTGGAAAAACCCAAATTTTTTCCTCAAAACCCTATCTCCTCTTTTCATTCTCCGTATTTTTATCACTAATTTAATGCTCCCGAGTAGTTAGACACGTAGAATATAGGTGATAGAAGAAGAGAAATTAAAAATATGACAATAAATTGGGTGATGGCTAAGATGGGTAGAGGAGAGAATGTGAGGGAGAGGAAGGGAAGAGAAGAGGAAGAAGAAAAGAAGAAAACACGTGAAATCTAGGGTCTCAGATCCTATTTATACAAAAAGAGTGAAATTACCATTTTGTCTTTAAGTTTTCTTAAGGACAAGCTTCTAGAAAAGAGCAAAATCATTATTTTACATCAATTCGATTGAATGAATTGCCCCCTTTGGTCAAACAAATCAGGGTTCATTCGAATGAATCCTTCGACATCCCAGAAATTCAGGAGACTTCCATTTTTTTGGTCGAACAAAATTCTCTTCGTTTGAACGAATCAACACTTCGGTTGAACGAATCACCCATTCGGTCGAACGAAGCTTCATTTGATCGAACGAATTCTCCTATTCATTCGAGCTAATAAATACCATAAATTTTTTAAAAATTCACCAAATTGTCAGTCGAACAAATCATCCATTCGATCGATCAAATCTTCCAAAAATAAAAAATTTAACTTAAGCCCTTCTTGATTTGAAAAATATCATTGGGATCCCAATCAAAATAAAACTTACTTTTAATTACATTGAGGTTCCTGTATTTAAGATCCCAAAACTCTATCTTAACCAATCAAATTCTCGAACTAAGTTACGAAATCACACTCACATGCACATGATGTACGGGATGGATGCTAATGCATAAACAGTGAAAGTATAAAATTATCATTATACCCTTAAGATCTAAGCACGGGGCTCACAATATAATAATTAGAATATATGTGATACATCCTTTCCCATGTTAGATGTGTGTAACCATTTGGACCAATGAAAATAAAACACAAAATCAAAATATAAACCAATTATATAATTATATGTGTAATATTTGTAGCTATTAATAAAATCAATTTTTATTTGATTATTTAACACTTAAATAAATCATATAATGGCCAAATTAATTAACAAATTAATTAATATAATGGATTAAAAAAAATCCATATTTTTTGTATAATTACGATAATGCCCTTGATCACATTTACACATAAGGGTAAAATAATCATTTTCATCTAAATTAAACATTTAATTTAGATTTTATCATTTTATATGAAAATCCTATTTTAATGTATTTGATAATCAAAATTATCAAATTTAAATATGTAATTTACAATAAATTACACATATATATCACATAGAGGTAAAATGATTATTTTGCACTAAATTAAACTATTTAATTTAGTTTTCAGCATTTTGCTTTAAAATCACATTTCAATATATTTGATAATCATTATTATCAAATTTGGAAAATAATTTACATCAAATTACCTTATGATATCAATATATCATCTCTTTTACACCTTAAAGAGTATTTAATATGTATAACATTTATATGTATCAATTTTGGCCTATTTCTATATTAACATGAGGGTATTAGCCCTCTCTCGATAATATTAAACCTTTCTCATGTGAAGAAGTGTTTGAGGATCTTGATAGACTATGAAGGTTCACTGTGACTCAGTTGTGAACGAGTGTCGAACATTTCAGCTCCGAATATTTTGGTTGCTCATCGACTATGGTCAGTATCTACCAATGCACTATAGTCCCTAAGTTATGATAAAGAAGTATTTTCATCAAACCTTATATTGATTGCATGTAACGTGTGAGTGATATCCTTCCGTCATTGTATCCTGATCGAGGTAGGATTCATGGACTGTCAAAACCCTTTCCTTGATCGAGCATCGAATCGTCAATCATATGTCATTATTATGCAATGGCCTTCGTCTTATAATCAAGAAATTATATCAAAATTCGATTAGAAACTCGACTTAAATAGATGAAACAAAAATTATCAGTCCAAAATATTGAGCCAGCGAATCCTATCTTGATTGTCAACCGAACACCTATATGAACAAAGCATACTCAAATTGGCTTCTTGTTTAAGGCGTGATTAACCCTGTACTTATACACCATATGAAATATACCATCCATACAAAATTTGATTTTACACGTCTCAAGTCAAAGGATTACTTCATACGCTATTACAATCTATCAACAAATCATGGACTACATGTATACCATATGATTCATCGATATATAATCTTGTTTGATAAATAGTTCATCAACTATAAATCTACACTAATGCTCTTATAATAATACACATATTGTCAGTATACATATATTATCATATAATATCATTATGTGGCAACTAGTATGCTTACTATGTGATATAGTTACCCATTGAACACCATGTATATAAGGAACGATTTGATAATTTATTTAACAATTAAATAAAATTATCTAGATGATTTACATACATTCTTTATTTATTTACATAAAATATAAAGGAAGTAGCAAACGTATGTAAATAAAGAACTACTTCTTTTATTAATATATAAAAAAATCATATATTACTTAGAGAGCACTAAATGAAAGAACAGGAGAATAATCAGAAGAAACTAAGAACTTATCTTTATCAAGGAAAGCTTCTAGAAATCTTCTCATTCATTAAAATGTTTTCTTTAATACATAAAAGCATAGTAGTTAGTTATAACAATCTGCCAGCTAACAAATCTTTTTATATTACAAAGATACCCTGACATATCTAACTAACTAACTAATTAACAAATTTTTAGAATTCATTAGTATACAAGCCAACACATTGTAATTATTATACGTCAGATTGTAAAAATTGATAAATCACATGACTCTACAACATATTTAGTGGATTAGCATGATTATTAACTTTAATTAAAACAAATTAATATGCGACTGATGTTCAATAAGACCAAAACTTATTTTATGAACTCATTTATTTGGTGATTACATTATATTAATGAGTCATTTTGATACACATGTAATAATAATGTGATATGTGAACAAGTATGGTCAATGTATATTATATATTATTCATAATTTCATAAATATAAAATTATAAAATTAATTTAAGAATCAAATTGTGATTGTCTTTATCATATGGTAGTGATAATGGATGAATGTAGAGACTATGAATTATTGGAAAGAGAGTGTTGAAAAGTTAGCAAAACAAATATTAAAAACAATTATGCATTCCACACACTAACAAAAAGAGAGAAAGAAAAAAATCAAATACATACAAATCCTTTTAGTATCTCATTTTTCTCCTACAGATTTTCTCTAATTCAATTGCCATAATTTCCTATTTTTTCTTCCAAACCAAAAAATAAAAAAAATGTTCTACTAGTTCAGGTTTCTTCAGATTTCTTGTACTTATTTTCATAATTTCTCTTGTTTTTGACACTAGAAAAAGAAAAAGAAATTGTTTTAGCATGTTGATTGTGGTAGAGTTAAATCTAACTATAACCATGAAGATGCTATTCAAGAAAATGGCTTCATAGATACTTTTGCTATTCGAAAGACAAGAGAAGATCCGTTCTTATTTATAGGATTGGTAGAGGAAATTGAAAAAGATTAAGGCAGTACTTGAGGATGCAAAGAAGAAGTAGATGACGAATGAGTCAGTGAAGATCTGGCTGTTTAAACTTCAGAACTTAGTTTACAATGTGGAAGACATATTGGATGAGTTTGCTACGGAAGCTTTAAATAGAAAATTGTTGAACTAACTGGATAAACCAAGAACAAGTAAGTTTCAAAAACTCATTCATACTTGCTACACAAATTTCAATCCAAGTTCTATAAAATTTGATTACAAGATGAGTCAAAAGATTGAAGATATCACACCCGTGTTTTTGAATAAGGGTATTTTCGTCCTTGTATTAAAGTACGTATGAGTTCTATGAGGATTTTGATTCTTTTCAAGGGTTGATATGAGGTTTTGGAAGAGTTAGAATGCTTGGAGACTGAGAATGGATGTCGGGAATCGATCGGGAGCTCGATCGCATGAGAAAGCTCAAGGTGGAAGGCATTCGGTCGAACGAATGGT
>JAVXUL010147006.1:0-14414 GCA_035590515.1 Trichilia minutiflora
AAGACTCAGGTATACACATTTTGACTCACACTGGAAGTCCATAGTCCACTGGTGTCATTTCTACTTTTCTTTTATTTAAGATTTGATAACTGATAAACAGATTTGTAATAATTATTATGTCTTGTTTTGGGTTGGATCCCAGTTGAATTGTTTACGATGAATGATTTTATTTATTGTGTGCACAAATTTATTCGAAGTATTTGTAGCTTGATTTATCTATTGGGAGTTTGGGTGTAAGACAGGATTATTTGGAAGTATAATGTGATATTTTTGATGAAAAACAGATTTTTATATTAGCCTTATAGGCCTACAGGTTTTATTCTGTGTGATTGAGTACACCCTGGAGGTCTGTGGCGGTTGTCACATGTAGGATCCACGGGTCGGGATGTGACAGAGTTTCTCCGTTAAGAACCCCATCCGACATGACTCCTAACATATTATTGTCTTGCAGGGACTTAGAGGTAAGGCTCTGTAAGGGAGGATTCGATCAACCACCCTCTCCGACGTGGATCTGTCAATGTAACAGCCATATTCAAATTCACACCTCAACAATATATATATTGTTCGATTGTTTGAAATTAAAAAATATATTAATTATTTAATTTTAAATTTATTTATATTTATGAGGATAATTTTATTATTTAATTAGTAAAAATTTAATTAATTATTTTTTAGATTTGGATATTTATTTATTTTGTATGGTTATTCATATTTTTAAAGTTAATTTGGTAGTTTTTAAAATTTTTTGGATTAAAATATAATATTTTAAAAAATAAGGACTAAATTGTAAGAATTATAAAATTTTATTTTTATTTTAAATTTTTAAAAAATAAAATCGATACCTGATTTAAATCGTGTATCGATTTGGTTTAAATAGGGAATCGATTTTTCGATCTCCTGTTTAAATCGGACCGTATCTAGATCAAAAAGTTTAGATCCGATTTTAATCGGACTAGGTATCAATTCGACAAAAAAAAATCGATACCAATCCTGTTTCAGTCCTAACAGTAATGTAGCAAAACCAGTAGTAGAAAACAACGCCTAAAAAGAAAGCTAAAAGAAGAAAAGAACATAAATAGGGAAGGTGTTTGACTACTGTTTTAAATTAAAAACAGATTTTTGCTTCTCTAGGGTGATTTTTCGGTGCATAAATGATGTATAAATTGCAGTCTATTATAAGATACAATAGCCAAATTATTGCTAGGGTTGACTCTAAAATTCAATAATTTAAATTAATAAAAAAGAAAAATAAGAGGTAAAGGAAGTGAGCAACGAGTACGTAAAGAGAGCAAACTTACCGAATTTTCTACGTTTATAACTAGTTTTCATCTCCCTTTTTATAGATGTAAAAAAGTGCTGTTACAGCATTAATGAAAACATGCAATAACACCAAGTAATATCATGAAATTATTGCTACAATAATACCAAAATATTTCATGAAGCTGTCAGTTTAAACTTCAAATAAAATGAGTTAAAACCTTGTAACAATAAATTAAAATAATGAATTTAATTTTTTTAATAATTTTAATCTTATATAACACCATTTCTAAAAAATAAAAATATTCTGTATAATAATAATAATATGATGTTAATAATATTAATAATAATATGATGTAAGGTTTTGTAGAAAATTATAATAACCATAACAATTGTTTTTAAGTATTAAAAATTGTTACTGCTATTCTCACTATAACAAAGTAAGGCTTTAGAGATGTTGCTTTTAGCAACGACATAAATTTCATTGCTAAAACTATATTTTAGTGACAACCATATGAATGTCGTCGTCAAAAAATTAATAACAAAATTAATATCCCAATCTAATTTTTAGCGATGACAAAGGTGGATAATAAAAATAAATAAATTTATGAATTAGTTTTAGCAACGAAATACAATTTTATCAACGTCATATTATCGTTGCCAAATGTCTTGAATTAAAAAAAAATTATATATTAATGTTTTTTGGTGACGATAAAATTTGTTATCGCTAAAAAGACATTTAGCGACGACATGTAATCATCAACAAAAACAAGAATTTGAAAAAAATTATATATAAATATGTTTTGCTGATGACAAAATTTGTTGTCGTTAAAAGGATCTTTAGCGACAACAACTTGTTGTCGCCAAAGGGTTAGAAATAAAAAAATTATATATAAATATGTTTTAGTGACGATATCATTTCTTGTCATCAAAATGATTTTTATCGACAACATATAGTCGACGCTAAAGGTTTAGAATCAAAAAAATTAAATATAAATATGTTTTCATGACAACATTATCTGTCGTCGCTACTAAAAGAGTCTTTAGGGACGACAATTTATCGTCATCAAAAGGTTAGAATTAAAAAAATTAAATATAAATATGTTTTAGCGATGACATCATCTATTGTTACTAAAAGAACATTTAACGATGACACATGATAGTTGCCAAAGCGTTAGAATTAAAAAAAATTATATAAAAATATATTTTAGAGACAACATCATTTATTGTTGCTAAAATGATCTTTAGCGACGACAATATATCATCGCTAAAGGTCTAGAATTAAAAAAATTAAATATAAATATGTTTTACCAATGACTATTTTGGATGACGACGTGCTCTATTGTCACTAAAGGTCAAGAATTTAAAAAATTTATATAAATATATTTTGGCGACGACCTAATTTGTTGTCGCTAAATATGATTTTAACGATGACATATTATCGTCGTAAGAGGTTAAGAATTAGAAAAATTATATATAAATATGTTTGGGTGACAACCTTCAATTTGTAGATTGAAAATACCTTTAATTTGTATGAAATTTGACTAATTATAATCATGCCTTAAAACTATTGTGTGTGTGCATATAATTATTAAACATTATTTTTAAATGAAATAATCATAAGTTACAGATTATGGTTGATTATATCACTTGATTCGATTGGGTGAGTTGGTTGAAATCATAAATGTGAGAATATTTATGATTTGGTTAAATTGAGTTGAATTACCTAAAAATATAATTTAATTTATTTAATGTGTTATGAGATTACAAGAAATTATTAAACAAGTTAAATCTTAATTATTAATACAATTGAATAATTATTGTTTTGGTATTTTCATCGAAGCCCAGACCCATCATACAGACATAACTCTCCCTATGAATCCCTGAATACGATGACGTTCCGAGATCTTTTTTTGCGATACTAGAAGTAAGAGGATCGTGTCGGATGAACCATCCGAGGCCTTTAATTCAAAGAATTTATTTCGGATTACTCACAACAAATATATGCTCGGAAGAAATTCTCAGCACCATCTATCCGAGATTTCGTTTTAGGATATTCGATCAAGCAGCTACTGTATAAGATATCATTGAACGATTGGCGTACCTCCAAAAGGAACATCAGGACTTAGAGCCTCGGGGAATCAGGACTCGAAGCCTTGGGGATACATGTGACGTGGAACAGCATCTACGATACTATTGTATGTTATCATCAAAGGCTTGACACATCTCTAAAAAGAACAGCATCTACGATACTATTGTATGTTGTCATCAAAGGCCTGACACATCTCCAAAAGGAACATTAGGATTCGGAGCCTCGGGGAATTAGGACTTAGAACCTCGGGGTACACGAGGCAGGTACTGTACTATGACAGTCACACTCTATGATTCCCGCGATAAACTTTCAGGGCATGTCAGTTAGATAACGACACGTGTTAATAGGTATAAAATTCCATGATTCTAACATAACTGAATCCAAAAATAAAGGTAGGTACACATTACCTTTTTGAGAGAGAATATTCATTCACACACCTGTATGGTACCGTACTACGACAATCACACCCCACGATTCTCCCAATAAACTTTCAGGGTATACCAGTCAGATAATGACACATGTTAATAGGTACAAAATTTGATGATTCTAATATAACTGAATTCGGGAATAAAGGCAGGTACGCACTACCTTTTTGAGATAGAATATTCATTCACACACCTGAGATATTCACACAGAGATACACGAGAGAACAAACATTCGAATTTTCTCTAATTCTTCACTGCTTTTTTCACTCCCACACACAAGTAAAACCCTCATTAACTTAAGTATTAGAGGGTTTTCACTGAAAAATCGACTTTACTCCTAAGGTTTCATTGTTTTGCATTTCATAGAACCAGAGATTAAGGAAGAAGATAAGCTGGTGCCAGAGGTTGAAGATAGCAACAACTTCTTGAATTGATATTTGGCACCGTATATAAAAAATGTTGAACAAAAAGCTAAAAAAATCAACTCTATCGAAGATGACAAACACCTGAGGTTATTCAACCAGAAGACAAGCTGGTACTAGAGGTTGAAGATAGCAACAACTTCTTACATCAATATTTGGTGCCATCTGTAGGAAATCTTGAACAAAAAGCTAGAAAACAATCAACTCTATTGAAGATGACGAATACCAGTGGTTACTCAACTAAAAGGCACTTAACAGAACAGAGGAATATGGACGGAGACTTCATTGATGCTACTGCTGTAGCGAATAAAGCTCATAACACCCTACATGAGATTCCAAAGCATGAGAGCTCCAAATCTAATGTAGGTGAAGCTCCTGCTTATAGAACACACCATGTGACGAAAACTGATGAGATGACCTGTTTACTGTAACAACTTAGGATAGTGAACAACGGCATGTAGAAAAAGATCAACAGATACAAATGCTGGTCAAAGAAATGATGAAGATGAAGAATATGATGCAAATAAGCATGGTGAGTACAAAGGTACCAGATGAAAACATGAAGAGTAATACTCCCCGACTAGAAGTCATACCAAAGAACAACAAAGGGGTAAGAAGAAAGGCATCAACTAAAAGATATACAATTGCAGAGAAGGGAAAGAACAAGGCTGTTGAAGAGCCTCATTCGAAGAAGGTGAGAGGTAATGATGAAAATATGCCTTTCCATATCAATGAGAGGCATTATCATGAATCTACACGTGCGTCCCAAAGTCCAGAAGTGGCTTATGGGAAGCCGAGTGAAATTAGCTTACCCCCTGATGATATGAGGGTGATTTTAGAATAAAAGCAAAGAAAAGAACGTGAAGCTTTCAGGCACAGATACTCATGTTAGGAGGAGGATTGTGGGACTGTCACCAAGGAGAAAGATATGGAGACCTTGGTGAGGAAGATAATGGAAGAAATGAACAACAAAAAGGTACGCCCTTGAGGCAAACCTATTGAATCTACCCAACAAACGGGGCCATACTCAAAGTCACCCTTTGTCCCCAAACTTTTGGGTAAGACTCTGTCTCAAAAGTTTAAGATACCACAGATTACCTCGTTCTTTAGAAAGATAGACCCATTATTACACATGAATTTCTTCTATAAAATGGTGTTTGTTCAGGGCCTGAGTGAAAATCAGATGTGTCACCTATTCTCGCTACTTTAGAAGTCCAAGTAAGGAAGTGGTTTGTAGATTTGACTCGAAAAGCATCTGAGACTTCGGACAGCTATATGATGTAGTTACCAACGAGTTCAGAGAAACAGAAAAAAAGACTACAGCCTTCATCAAGCAGAATATGGTATATCGCTTTAGAGTCCTGCAAGTTTTAATAGTTGATAATGGAAAGCAATTTGAAAATGCCAAGTTCAGGGAATTCTGCTCGAATTTTTGTATTGACCTGAGGTTCGCTACCCCAGCGCATCCTCAAGTTAATGGATAGGTGGAAGCTGTCAACGAA
This sequence comes from Trichilia minutiflora, assembly GCA_035590515.1. NCBI lineage: Eukaryota > Viridiplantae > Streptophyta > Magnoliopsida > Sapindales > Meliaceae > Trichilia > Trichilia minutiflora. The sequence continues at coordinate 5,699 of JAVXUL010147006.1, forward strand.
GTAGTCAAGAAGACACTAAAGAAGAACCTTGGAAAACAAGAGGGAGCTTGGATTGACAATTTGCCTGAAGTACTTCAGACCCACATAATCATTCCCAGAACAGCAACTGAAGAATCTCCATTTTTGTTGGCTTTCAATTTTGAAGTCATGATTTCGATCAAAATCGATGTCCCAACCTTCCTAATTCAATGCTATGATGTAGAGAAGAATAAGGCTAGCCGAAGACTAGAGTTAGATCTATTAGAAGGAAAAAAAGATGAGGCCGCAATACAAATAGCAGCTCATCAACAAAAGGTGACCTGCTATTACAATCAAAAAGTCAGATGCAGAACTTTTCAGAGGGGAGATCTAGTCTTCCGACGAGTAACTCTCAACACCAAACTTCCGGATGAAGGGGTATTTGAAGCCAATTAGGAAAAACCATACAAAGTCGTTCAGATACTCAGACTGAGAGTTTACAAACTAGAGACCTTGAATGGCATTCTAGTCAGAAAACTTTAGAATGCCGACAGATTAAAGTTATATTATCCTTGATCCGACCTTTTTGGACCAAATCCCCTAAACCTACATCTAACGTCATAAACACTTGCTCTATAAAGAATTTCAATTATATCTCCCTCTCTAGTACTCTCATTAGATCCAATTTCTATGTCAAGATTAGCCAAATCTTTCAGTTGAAGACCTTATGCCAACGAGACCACGTCGTCTCTATGCTAAGGATATTTGCAGCTTATGAAACTACGTCATTTTGAGGCCATATAGATCACGTCATTTAAGGCCAATTACTGGGATCACGTCATCCAAAGCCAACTGTTGGGACCACGTCATCTCCCAGAAGACCTTATATCAATAAAACCACGTCGTCTCCATGCTATGGATATTTGCAGCTTATGAAACCACATCATTCTGAGGCCATATATACCACGTCGTCCAAGGTTAGTTGTTGGGATCACGTCGTCCCCCAGAAGACTTTATGCCAATGAGACCACGTCGTCTCCATGCTAAAGATGTATGCAGCTTAAGGAACCATGTCGTTCTAAGGCCTTTTGGACTACAATATCTGAGGCTAACTATTGGGATCACATCATCCCCTACCTCAATGATATTAACAGGATCGTGTCATCCGTGATCCGAGACCATGTGTCATGAATGGTTTGTTCTACATTCTATTATGGATCATTAATTAGATAGTCCTGCTAACCCTTATCTGTTGTACATACAGTTTATGTTAATGATTAATGAGATCAATAATTTTGACAACATGTTCTTATCTTTTACGTGATGTTCTCGTTTGTTATCTCAATTTTTGTTGCATACTATCTGACCTGATGCTATCACTTGATTGAAGTAACTCATAAATACTTAGCCATTATTAGCTTTCGTGTGAGATATTTATGTTGAGCTGACCTTATATTTGATGAAAATTTTTCTAAGTCATTTACTCGATTAAGTACTTCACTTAAAGTAACTTTCTATCACTTATTCTATTCAAAATTTATATACGTGATCTGCATTGGTCAAACTTAAAGTTATCTGTATGAATGACTTTTGTTACTTGAACAATTTGAGATTTTTTTGAATACGAATAGATATTATTTCAAAAAAGGGCATTCTGTCTAAGTGGAGATCAAATTCAGAAAATAATATTCCATTAAAATATTTAGTTCATACAAAATAAGAAGTTATCACTATTATAAATTATCCGAGCCTAATTTTCTTTGCTTATAACTTCTGAATTCTTGAAAGATTTAGGCTTCGAGTCTTCTGTCGGGTCTGTAAACTGGTCGATGGGAGGCTGCTCTATTGCTGGAGGAAGATTGACATGGGCTGTCTCTATTATTGTATCCGAGACAGGGACTTCTTTATTTGTCTCTAGATTGAGGACTTCAAAAACTGGCATCTCCTGCTCCAGTGTCTCGTATAACCACCCGAGGTCAAGGTGAGGGTATTTTTCTTTGGATGTCTGGCAGGTCAAGTCTATGGCCTGATCCATGTTGGCCTCACCTTTGGCATCAGTGGCTGTCACTGCCTCCTTAATCCTCTGAGACTCGTCGACTGATTGCTTCCTCAGTATTTCTATTTTCGATTGTTAAAGTGCTATCCGAGACTTCAAGTTGGTATTTTTAATACTTAGTCCGATATGCACGGATTCTGAGGATATAATTCGAAGCTCTATTTCTTCTTTTTCTCTCTTTCACGCTGACTCCTTGGCCTCTCATTGGGTTCTTTCAAGGGTCAGAGCAGCCTCCACCTTCTCCTGTTCTTCCACAGCAAAGGCATTTTCCTTTTCAAGTTTCTTTATTTTTTTTATCTCATCTTTTCGAGCCTCCCACTGCTGTTTCATTTGATAACATGCCTACAAATCAAGCAAATTATCAGTAAATTATGAAAGGACAATTGTAAAAAATTGAGTATTAAACTTACCCGCAGATCCCATCTGTACATAAACACCGGCATCAGAATCCTTCATAGAGTTCAGTCTTTGGGTGACACCAAGCGAAAGATGCTTTCCAGTGTCATTTATGAGGTCCAGAAGATGAGAAAAATGCTTCTATTTTCCTTTATGGATGTCATCTAGCCTCAGTTTTGGTATCTCTACTACCCCAAAGAAGTTCTCAGAAGATGATTTCGGAGGATCAGACCCACCAATCTTTAATTTCTTCTGTCCCTGTTCAATTAGAAGGTCTTTTTTTGTCCTCTTTTCCTCCTTTTCGATCATCACCCCCTTTTCCTTATCCTAAACAACAATGGGGGCGGACTCGAATCCCGATCCCAAGGGTACAGGGCCCTGGTTTCTCCTCTTCATAATGCCACCCTCTTTGTTTGGTTGCTGCTTTTGGGGGGATGCCTTTTTGGAACTCTCAGCTTGCTTCTTCCCCACAAGCTTGGTCAGAGAAGACAATGCAGATGGTTTTTCTGACATTGTAATTTCTGCAAAAATAATGAACACAAGAGTTAGTTACATTTATAATAAGATCAAATATCATGGGGTTATATATTTATATGGAGGATATTTACTCTTAGCATAATTTATTTTCTGAAGATTAACAAATTCTTTACTCGAATAAGTTTTTACTAGACCCAAGGCCAGGAGATTCGAATTCGAGAGTAGGGATTTCTAATTTAATGACTGAAATTTAGCCTGCTTAATGATTTCTAGACTACAGGGGCTCAGTTCTTTCTCCTCTGTTCATGGAAAGGCTTCACAAAAAGTTCTCAAGATAGGAAGATGCAGCTCAGAGTTCCAGTTGCCACCTTGAAAGAACCATTTGTTCTTCCAATCCTTATTGTAGGTGGGGTTTCCTTTGATCGGATTGGATTTTCGAGGCCTCGCCTGGAGGTAATACTATCTAGAATTCTTCTTGGGATTTTCTTGAGCACAAACAGATGCTCCAGTTCTTCCGTGGAAGGTGGTAAATCTGTTATTTGGCTCCATAAAACAAACAGTCCTGCAAGTGTCCTCCAGTCATTCAGGTTAAGTTGGTAAAGGGTTATCCTCATCATTGTGAGGACTCAGTAAAAGTATGCTTGCAGCGGTAACCTAATTCTTAAGTAAAACAGCTCTTCATTAAATGCAACTTCACTTTCACGAGGGTTATTGGGACTTTCATTAGCCTCGGGGCTCGGAGGTAGATATCCTCTAGAATCGTGAAGCAAGTTGTATAAGCCTCAAGGTCAGTCTCCATAACCGTAGAGGTGAACCAGTCTTATTTATATAGGGATCGAACCTCTGATATTGGTGTCGAACTAGCCACCAGTTCCAAACCTTCTCCTAAGTTATCTCTCCTAAGGATAGCCTCGGGTGTGATTGAAGAGCTGAAAGCAGAAGTTATTTTTGCCCAGAAAAACAAAAAAAAAAAGGTCATCAGGGTTGTTCGAGGATCATCGACAACTTTAAAAGTTTCTTATTATTATCGAGATCGTTATATTTTATTATCTAAAGTCGAGACAACAATAAAGTCTCTATTTTTTTCGTGAATACATTACTAATAATTTTGAACTAATATTCTAAATCTCTACAGGTTTTGAATACCTATAAGAGGCCACTAAATCATTCTAATAAGTTTTTACATGCATTTTGTTATGTCTAATCATATATTCACAGTGCATGAGAAACTTACCGAATATTTTGAAGAAAAGACTTGAGGCGAAAGTTCTCGGAGAACCGATTGAAAGCTGTGAACAAAAGATTACTGAAAATCGTTAAGAAACTCTAAGGAATGCTCTGTTGCAATGATAACAAAGAGAGAGAAAAGTAGATTTCAAAAAAAGAGGAGGAATTTATAGAGACAAATGGGGGAGAAGATCAAAAAAATCCTAATCATCGTATCAAATTCAACGGACAGGAAGATGCCACGTCATTTGAATCCGATGCCCCAAGAGTCACGTCTCTTCAAATTTGATTCATATGGGGTCCACCTCTTCAGACGAATTATTACGGCCCAAATATCTCGGTCTTCTAGCTTTATCTTTCAATAGGGAGATGCCACGTGGGTGACGGTTACGTTTTCGAAAAGGTTAACTTAAAGATGACGGCTGCAGAAATAGCGTAACCCATGTGACAGTTGAGTAGTAGTAATTAAGTTTTTAATTAAAAATTAGGGGGCTTAATATTTGGGTTTTTTTATCGAAACTCAGCCCAAAGGCCCAAACCCATCATAAGGACATAAGTCTCCCCATGAATCTCTGAATACGACGACGTTCCGAGACCTCTTCTTGCAGTACTAAAAGTAATAGGATCGTGTCAAGTGAACCATCCGAGTTCTTTAATTCAAAGAATCTATTTCGGATTACTCACAACAAATATATGCTCGAAAGAAGTCCTCAGCACCACCTATCCGAGACTCTGTCTTGGGGCATTTAATCAAGCAGCTACTGTATAAGATGTCATCAAACGCTTGTTATACCTCCAAAAGAAACATCAGGACTCGGAGCCTTGGGGATACATATGACGTAGAACAACATCTATGACACTATTGTATGATATCATCAAAGGTCTGACATATCTCCAAAAGGAACATTAGGACTCGGAGCCTCGGGGTACACGTGACATGGTATCATACCACGACAGTCACACCTTGCGATTCTCACAACAAACTTTCAAGGTATGCCAGTTAGATAATGACACATGTTAACATGTACAAAATTCTATGATTCCAACATAATTGAATCTGGGAATAAAGGCAAATACGTACTATCTTTTTTAGAGAGAATATTCATTCACACACCTGAGATATTCACAAAGAGACACACGAGAGAACAGACATTCGAATTTTCTCTGATTCTTCATTGCGTTCTTCACTCCCACACACAAGCAAAATCCTCACTGACTTAAGCATCGGAGGGTTTTTATCAAAAAACCGGCTTTATCCCTGAGATTTTATTGTTTTGCAGTTCACAGAACCACAGATCCAAAAAGAAAATAAGCTGGTGCTGGAGGTTGAAGATAGCAACAACTTCTTGCATCAACAATTATATTTATACAAAAAATAATTTTCCAAAAACATAAATAGTATAAGTTATAGCTATAACATCAATAATAATTTTCAAATAACATAAATAATACATACTCAAGTTACAACATCAATAATAATTTTCAAATAACATTAATAATACATATTCAAATTACAACATCATTAATAGTATATAGTCAAGCTACAATATTAATAAGATAGAGTAATAATTTTAAACTAATCAAATAATCAGATGGAAGAATGACAAGTTCCCCCCTATGGTTTCCTTAAATAACAGTTTTCCCCTGTCAATAAATTTGTAAAAAAAACCACTCTTGTTTTCTAAAAAAACATTTACTCCCTTGCCATAAACTTTGTAACAAATATCCCCCTATAGTTTAGCTAAGTTGCAAAACCTCCCTTCACTGAAGATAAAAATATATACTTTTATAATATAAATCCCTAATTTTTATCATATAAATCCCTAAATTAAAATAATTAAATTTATTTTTAAAAAAATATTTTAACTTTAATCTATAATTTTAATACTTTATTTTATAATATTTTACACTAAAAAATTTATAAATTAATTCTTAAAATTTAAATTTAAAATATGTTTATTTATATTCATCAAAATTTATGAATTTATTTTTATTTTATAAATTATAAAATAAAAATAAATTTATAAATTTTTATGAATAAAAAATAAACATATTTTAAATTTAATTTTTAGGAATTAATTTATAAATTTTTTAGTGTAAAATATTATAAAATAAAGTATTAAAATTATAATTTAAATTTAAAATATTTTTTACAAAATAAATTTAATTATTTTGATTTAAGAGTTTATATAATAAAAACTAGGAACTTATATGATAAAAATATATATTTTTATCTTTAGAGAAGGAAATTTTTGTAACTTAACTAACCTATAGGAGGGTATTTGTTATAAAGTTTATGAAAAGGGAGCAAATGCTTTTTCAGAAAACAAGAGGGGGATTTTTGGTCATTCCCCATAATCAGATAGGAGGGTAAGTGTTATCTAAGGAAATTATAAGGAGGAATTGGTCATTCCCCATAATCAGATATCGAACATAATAATTTTTGTAAATATCTAACATAATTATATAAATTGAAGATGGTAGATGGTTGAATGGAGGGTGTATATTTTATTGATAATTTAAAATGATGATGACAACCATTAAAATATTTAAATCTTTTACTATTTTCAAAAATTAATTATCTATTCACTTGGTCTATTAAAAACAAAATAAAATTACTGATTATTTTAGCTTGCATTTTTATATATACCCAATAAAATTACAGAATATTTATTGCTTTAGCCTACGATTTTCTTGTTGTCGCTAAAAAACTTCAAAATATAAATTTGAGTCACAAATTATTTTTAAATAGTATAATTGACTTTGGATGTAACATGTTTAACAATGTAGCTTTTAAAAATATTACCGATATTCTTCTAAATATGATAAAATAATTTGAATGTAAAAATATTATATCTAATATATTGAACAATGTAGCTTTTAAAAATACTATCAATATATAATAACATTATATATAAATAAAAAGAATTTAGTAAAGCAAAATAAAATGGATTGACATTAATACTTTAAAACTTATGAATGATTTTGATTAAAAGGTATAATCAAATATTTATTTAAATATATTTTATTGTATAATCAAATACATACACATATATGATTATATACATATATAAAATCAAATATACATTTAAAAATGTTATTTGTAATATTAACAATGTAGCTTCTAAAAACACTATCAAGTCTAATCAAATTTCATATAAATAAAAAAATTAAAATTTAGCTATATTAAATAGAGCAAAATAAAATGGATTGACATTAATACCTTAAAAATAATGGAATGATTTTGTTTAAAGGGTGTAATCAAATATTTATTTAAATATATTTTAATGTATAATCAAATATATACATATATATGTCTATATACATATATAAAATCAAATATATTGTTTGGGTATTTTGTCAAGGCCCAGCCCACGGGTCTAGCTTCATCTCAAGCCCTTATCCAAGCCCATCATATAAGTATATTATCTCCGAGTGGACTTCTTGATATGACGTCGTCCCGAGAGCCGTCTACGCCATACAGGAGATAATGAGATCGTCTTAGATAATCTGCCTGAGGCTATTGGTCAGGAGGTCTCCTTCAAGTTATCCACGGTTGATCCACACTCAGTCAAAGGGTTTTCAACGATAAACCTTCTGGGATCAACCTCGGGGAATCGGACTGATATGATCTATATAAAGCGACAGGGGCTCACAAGTACTCGAAGTATACAGGCTTCCACGACTCTATAGCCTGGTGTCATCATTGTCATAGCCCGCTGCATAAGGGCATCCCGAGAACTAGGGGACTTCATTCTCGGGAGAACTGAAAGTTTTACTCGAAGGAACGTATGCTCGGGGTCTTGGGACTGATGTGGTAAAAACAGTATCACAGTTTCTCATGCCCCTTGATTTCTGCAGCAGGCTATTTTGGGCACGTTAGCCATGTAACAACACGTGTTCAAAGGTATGAAATTTTATGCTTCTAATAGACAGCATCCAGAAATCATGGGAGGTACGTTCTGTTACATTTTTACGTTACCTTTTTCAGATTTCAAAAAGGAACATTCTATGCTTTCATGCACACTTCTCTCACACAAAGTAAGACCCTTTCTGACTTAAGTATCAAAGGGTTTTTGTCAGGAAACTGGCTTTACCCCTGAGGTTTTTATTGTTTTGCAGTTTCGAATTAAGGAACAAAAGGAGAAGACCAGTTGGTGCTCGAGGTTGAGGACGACACTAACTTCTTGCATCAATATTTGGTGTCGTTTGTGGAAAACCGAGCAAAAAGCCAGTAAATAAGTTATTTACAGTAAAGATGACAAACGTCAGGGGTTATTCGACTAGGAGGCATGTATCAGAACATAGGAACACAGAAGCAGGCTATGTAAAAGCTACTGCTATTACAGAAGGGGCTGATAGTGCCTTGCATGAAATCCCGGAGCATGGGAGCCCTCGATCAAACGCTGCTAAGGTGCATGCATGTAAATCGGACCATGTAAGGAAAACTAAAAAAATAATCTGATTATTACAGTTGCTCTAAGATAATGAACAGCGGCATGCAGAAAAAGATTGACAGATACAGATGTCACACCCCAACCCATGGGGCCCACCTGTGACAGACGCCACAGACCTCCAGGGTGCACTCACTCACACAGAATA
>JAVXUL010147036.1:0-14410 GCA_035590515.1 Trichilia minutiflora
TCCATCCATCTTTAATTGATTAAGGAAATTGAATTGTTTGGTTTTCTCTTCTTTCTTCAAGTTTATACGTCCATACGAAAGGAAGGAAAGAAATGGTTCTTTAAAAAAAACAAAAATACAGGTGAGAAAGAAAGAAAAAGAAAAGAAAAAGAGAGAAAAAAAGAAGTAAAAAAAGGATGAAATTGTTTTCATAGTTTTCACTTGGTTCTTTTGTTCCATATTATCAAATATAGATTTTTCTAAGGGTAGAAAATCATAGTTGGTTTATTAAAACTAATAAACCTTAGTTTAAGTCTTCGAACATATATACTGGAATCATCGTTATTAATCTAGTAAGTGGATACATTTGGAGACTAATTGGAGGCGATTAGCAAATTGGATATCAACTTTTTGGTATATAAACTCTAAACCTTAGTTAATTATTTGTTTTAAAATATTTAAAGCATTGAAGATTGCATATGTTTTGATTTTGTTCCTATGCCAATTTTCCTCGTGAACTCATTATTAGCCATGTTTTCCTGAGGATCCAACAGTTTTTTGTTCCTGGTGTTGATTTTCAGAATCTATCTTGGCAGATTTTTGGTATCTGTTGCTTTGTGCTTCTACTTCAATTTTCGCTCAAGCTTGAAATTAATATGGAATCGGAATCCTTCTTAAAGTAAATTTAATCTCTTACGGTATGTGTTCGTGGGCTTATTATGTTTTTCATTAATCGATAGTAAATTGAGTTAATTAGTCATTTTAAAACAGAAAATACATCTACCCTATTAATACTTGAGATGTGTGATATTATTTCAAAAGAAAGATTCTCTCTTGGGGCGGTAAAAATTGGAATTAAAACCTTGTTCACTCTGGATTGAATATAGATTTGTGTTATTTTCTTCTAATAATTATATATAAAAAGATTCTTTGAAAATAAAAATTTGATTGAGAACGATTAATTTATTAATACATTGATAATAAACATAAGAATTTTAAATAACTTAAAAACAAAATCATAAAGACACTGAGTAGTAAATTAAAAATTTTCCTTGGCTTCAACCACAACAGTTTATTAGTTGTTTATTCTTTATATATAGCAAGCTGTACTCGACACAAATTGCAAAGCATTCTCCTTATGTCGCAAGCAAATATCATAAATTATTCAAGACTTTGGGCTTGGTCTACGCGAATGTCAAATCTTGTCCGGTAACTTTATTCAAACTATATGATAACATTATATTTAAGCTTTTATTTCATATTGAGACTATAATTTTAAGGGTATGGCTGTATTTCTACCAAATATTCGTATTTACCAAGCACTTTATTTATTATGTTTTGAAAATAGGATCCAAGGATTATCGTCGTATGATTTTAGATTCTTGATAATCCCATAATAACATGAATGACTTAAACTAATATGTTTGCAAAGTTTATTAAACATCTTTGCGATTGTAGCATTGCCGCTCTCGTGGTTGGAAATAATTCCTGCTTCAGGCAACAAATTCACATCTTCTTCATTGTTAATAAGATAAACCATTAGAGCAATATAATTGCATAAATGAGTTTCGGATGGATAGTGACACTGCTCCAAGGCCATCATATTTCGAATTGAACACTCGATCTCGTCATACATTGCAAGGCGTGGAATTTGCAGCTCGTGAACTTTGAAACTTGGGATCCATATCTTTCTCTATTCAAATCTTATGTTAAGTAAGCATTTCATGCTTTCGTATATAAATAATAATATTTATAGATTAAAAATATAGTGCATAATTATTTTAATATTTAATTTTATTTAAAAATAATTTCTTTAATTTTTTGGACTAACCTAGTAAGCCATAAATGTAGGGCCCTTCCCAACTCAATAGGTTAGGCCGAGCAAGTTATGTTGTATTTTTTATTTTATCTTTTGGGCGGCCTAAATACCGTGTTTGCTTGGACCAGCTCCAGACAAAAGCACGAATGGGTCGAGGAAAATTGAATCGGTTCACTCCCATTTACACCTATTTAACATAGAAAAAAATTAAAGAAAAATTACTTATTATTTCTTTTACAATTCTTTATCTATTTTTCTCTATTATTTTTTTTATTCTAAAATTGAAGAAAATTGACTCTTTTTTTTAAATAGAAAATTTTTTATTTATTTAAATTAATTAAAATAGATTTTTAATTATAATAAAAAAATAGGATCATGCTATTATACAATTTTTTTTATTTTTTAATTTTTAATTTATGAAATTGAATTAAATCTTATTTGAGTGTCAAAGGGTTGATACCGAGCACCAGCTCCTCTGGCCAATCTTATACGATTGCAAGATGACAAAAAAACTGATCGATACAGAAGATCAACATGATTTAATCAAGAAAATCTAAAAAAATAGATTATCCCACAATAAAATAAAAAATCCCGAAGAACAGATTATCCCACAGAAAATTAAATATGCACACTGACTTCTCAAGACACAAAAATCAGAAGTCAACAATGATGAAAATGATGGTGACAATGACAATGAATGATCACAAAGATGATGATTATTGGTTATATACTCATACAAACTTCTGTTTTGATAATAATAAAAGGTTTATTATTTTTGAACATTAATTTTAATATTCAAAGAAGAACTTAAATAATAAAATAATAATAATAATAATTGACCATCTTATTAGAGATAATGATAAATATGTTTTGATATTAACAAAAAATTATTATTTTTAATAATTAATAAACAAAAGTTATGAACATAGGTTGCCATTCCCTCCAACCAACGTACACATTTCTCTATTCCACTCTTCAATTATCATACTTTTTTAACTAAACACAAAGTCTATCATTTTCATCTTCTATAGTAACGTTTCTTACAAATCCTCTCATACAATTCTAACCTATTTGGATATTTCTATTTTTTTTTTCTAAATTCATCTCTCTTCTTTTCAAAGGGATCCCCATTTTTTTTTCTTGAAATCAAATGAGGAGTAATTGTCCCCTAGATCCTATATCTATCCATATTAAGAAAAAATCATTAGATTTGGATTCGTCCAAGCAAAGAAAAGACTCTTATTTCTTGAAATCTCTCTTTTAATTCAAAATTACGGTGTAACATATATCCTCTTTACTTTGATTATAGAATAGATGAAATAAATAAAAAAAATGAATTTTTGTTTTTCTCTTAGTAAATATGTCGATGATTATGGAGAATTGATAAAGTAAGAAATTGAGAATCAGATAAGAAAAAAAAATGAAAGAGAGGGTTGTTATAGAAAGAGAAGGAGAAATGATTTGGCTGATACAATGAGTGAGAATTTATTTAAATTATAAAAAATATAAAGAAAACGTATTTCGAAACCCAAAATATATAATCAACAAACCTAATTAATGCCTTTAAGAAAACACCAATTAATTATTACAATGACAAACATCAAATACAAAGTACATCTACTTAATTCTTCTGATACAATTAACTAATTAATTATACAATTCACACGACTTGCTTAATAGAACATATTGCTTGTATCAACGTAAGTAATAAGAGTCCAGTTGCAGCTATAGTTCCAGTGCCTCTCCAATAATTGCTAAAATAAACTCTTTTCAAGGTTACCTTGGTATGATTCCAACGATTGCTGTAGTGAACTTTCGGATCCTCCTCAATCTTTCCGTAAGAGGATTTGCTTAAATTAATTTGTAGGCAAAGGTTATTAAACATTTTGGCTATTCTTTTAGTGTCACCAATTGCATTGGTTATAATCTTGGCGTCAACAAGCAAATCGACATCTTCTCCGGTGTCAATGAGATAATCCATTAGATCAATATAATTGCAGATGAGAGTTTCATTTGGATAGTGGCACTGCTCCAAGGCCATCATATTTCGAATCCAGCATTCCGTATGATCGGATATTTCAATTTTTGGAATTTGCAGCTAAACTACCTGAAACCATGGGATTTGTAGCTTCTTCTTTTCCAATTCTATGTCAATCAATCATCGTTCAGTACCATGAAATTTTATTTCTGACTCCTGCAGTTTGACTGAACTAGGTAAATCACTAAACTGTCTTGTTGATGTTGGTTTTCGGTCCGTTGTTGCCATATATCTTATTCCTGACTCCAGTTTGACTGAGCAAGGTAAATCAGTAAACCGTTCTGTTGATGATGGTTTTGAGTACGCCGTTGTTGCCATATATCTTACTAAATCAGTGAAATGTTTAACTTCCACGTCCTGCGCCTCGAATATTTTCAAATACTTAAAATATCCAAAGAATTTATAGCAAAGCTCCAAGAAAGAAGGATGTTGTATATTGGGAAAGGCTAACCTGTATAATTCATTGAGGACTGAGTAGGGAAGTTGATTTTCAAGTAACATCAAGTCCAAGAAAACAGCAGATCGAACTATTTTTTTGTCTAACAAAAAATCGCTTCTATGTTCGTAGTTTCTCAAGAAAAGCTCTATGATAAAGACAGCATCGTATAGAATCATGGTTAAAAATTTGAGTTTCGGAAACTTTGGCATATCTGCATAACAATTACGTATGAATATTTCATTCTCTTCTATATAAGATACAAATTCCTGCCATGTCTCTGAAGTGATACGTTTACTAAATTCTTTTCTGTATCTTATTTTCTGCATTTCCATACTACTTAGTTCTTTTTTACCATAATGAAGAGGGCATATTGAAATGACTTGAGGAGTGTAAGAAGCTTCATTCATTTTGCGAAGATTTTTAGGAACCCCGTAAATACAACACTCAGAATGTGGCTCCAACTCCAAGTTTTCGTTGATGTCAATATTCAACTCTTGCCCTTTGAATTCATCGATGGAAGCAATTGTTAATGCATCGTTACTCTTTTCCATCTCCAATTCTAAGTCCTAAACCAGTAACAAACAACCGTAAGCGATAAAAAAGAAAATTATTTACAAGCAAAACAAAACAAAAAAGAAGGCTCAACTGGTGAATTGTTTTAGAGAGATTAAAATGAAATTTAGTAAGTAATTTACCTGAATACTTTTGAGAGCACCGGATGGATGTTTATTGAACTTCTCTCTCACTCCCGTTGCCTTTGATAATATTTTCTCCTACAATTCCACCATAATTTATAGAGAATTTAATTTCACTTTCTTTTCTATTTTATCTTAATCGCATATTAGTCTAAATATTTTTAAAAGTATACAAATACCCCCTCAATGTTTAATCACAACTTTTAGTCTAAATATTATTAAAAATAGACAAATGCCACTAAATGTTTAATTACAACTATTAATATTTTCAATAAAAATACTAATAATTTATTTCTGCTAATTGTTAATAATACTTTTAATAAAAATAGACAAATAAATAATGGTTATTCAATTCATACTATGGATTGAAAGTGATAAAATTTAAATCCAAATATGACTTTGATAACTTGGGTAGTTTGAAAATACTGGTAAAATCAATTGCCTTTTTTTATTGATTTAGATTGGACTGTGTCTCTGTAAAATTCTGAGTACGATTTCATTTCAACTTTAATTATTTGCCATTTGAAATTATTAAAAACAAAAAACAGTATTACTCAGAAACAGTTGGATCACAAAATTGTTTTTGCTAGGGTGGCTGTTGTCTTGGTTTCAACTGCCTCCCCTTTCACGTGTTTCACAGTTCACTCATTGCAAAAATATAATGACAGGTGTCAGTCAGCAGTCTGAATGGGGAAGTCACATGTTTTACATTTTATTTTATGGATTCTTTCTTCCCCGTTTTGAAGAAATATATATAACTTTGCACTAGATACTGTTAATTTAAACCAATATCTATCTTTGATCAATAATTGAATTTTTATGATACTCTTTTTTTTAATCAAGAAACCTAACCCTTTCTATTTAATTTGTGACATTTAATCAAATAAAAAATTAAATACTTTATTTTATATGATATCTAATTTATATAAGAACCATCTTAAAGATACGAAAAATAAAATTCGAATCTTTTACTTTTAACATTTTAATAAAATATATGTTCTAAAATTTGAATATATAATCGACCTTAACTAATTATCAAATGCGTTTTTACCATCAAACCATATTACTGTTACAGTGAATTTTTAAAATAGAGGTATTACAAACTTTTATGGTTGGCTTGATTGATCATGAAACTGGTATTTTCTTTTTTTTCTTTTTTTTATAAGAATAATTTAAAAAAATCTCTTTTATATTATTTTAATCATAATAAAATACACATACTTTTCTAATATATATATATATTTTTGAGCAATTGAATATTTCTTCATAAATTTTGAACTATTGTACAGTTTTTGGAATTGATAAAGAAATGCTAAAAACTATCACCGAAATTTGAGCCAAATTTAATTATGCCATTCATTGTTTGTACAAACAATACCTATATATATTACTTTCTTCTTTTTAAATTATTAAATTACAGAATCGTCATTTATTTCTTACTCAATTCTATATTTTAACTAAAGCAATCATAGTTTAAAAAATTGATGTTCTGAGTTTACATTAATGTATTTGAAGGAAGGGAAGAGTGGGGTGATTGTGTTTACCGCCGGATTGCTGTTTACCAAATTTCCCTATCTCCTTTTCCTTTGGTAGCTTATTTTTTCTTAGAATTAAACCATATTTTATAGAGAGAATTTAATATTCCTTTCTAACTTATCATTGTAATCCCATATTAGTCTAAACATTATAATTAAAATAGATAAATATCACTTAAATAATTAATTACAAATATGTTTAATATTTTGAATAAGAATAATAAATTTTTATATAATGTTTCTTATTTAATAAGACTTTGGATGAAAATGTCGTGACAAGTTGCGAATCCAACGACGACTTTAGTTTTTGAAAGACTCGCTCTGACACGTAATCCCATATTAGTCTAAATACCATTGTTTCTTTATATTAAAAAAATTTATAGACTTATTTTTATTTTATAATTTAAATTTATAAATATTTTATTTTATTTTAATTTTAAAAATAAAATAAAATAAATTTAAATATTTTATTTATATTATTGATGATAATGTGTTCTATTATATGAGCACAGATGAAGATCAATATGGAATCTACTGGTTCAGATTATTGAGTTTGAGATCCCAGGTAGGAATGTCATACACAGGGATTGAAATCTTTGGTCAGAGTACGTGATTTTTGAAAATGAGTTTTCAGATGTACGGATCCCATTTATGATTGATTTTTTGATCCTATGATCGAGTTAGAGGTTTGACTACTTCATGACATATACTCGATCAGGAGTTGATAATAGAAGAACTTTATTACATATAAGTACTACTACATGGGTTTATCCATAATTATATTTTTTTTGTTCTAGAAATCATGATATCTTCTTAGAAGTCACTCATGATCATTGAGAACTTCAGTTACAATGAGTTGTGCTGAAGTGATGTAAAAAAATATATATCAGCTCATATCTAATTCATGATAAACCCAGGAGATCGCACACAATAACCGATATATGACGATAGATAAAATAAATATCATTAAATCAGTTAATGATATTTCATATTGAGAAAAATTAAATTGCTCTGATATATTGATCGGTAAGTACTTTTATTCTTTAATGTAAAGAATAAAATATCCTAATAATAACGCACTAGCAACCATACATCAAAAGATATTTCGGTAATTTTTAAAATATCGTAAATGTGATTTATGGTTATATGAAAGATTAGAAAATGATTTATAATTGATTTGTTAATAAATAAAATTAATTTTATTTATTAATTATTAAATAAATATTATTTAAATGAATTAAATCCTTATTTAATAAATGGCATAATAATTTAATACCAAATGTCAAAATCTTATGCAATACATAATTATGTTTTGGATGGATGACTATGATTTATTCCATATTTATTAATTAAGACAATTAATCTATATAGTTTGAATTAGTCAAGTTTATAATTAAATATTATTATTTTTGATAATATTTATTGTTATTTTTTTATTATTTATGGATAATATCAATTGGTTTCAAATTCATTTTTGAATGTTTTAAATCCACCGATCATATTTTGTTAAATATTAAGCCTTTGATTGGTTAGTTTTTATTAAACATGTATTTGATTTTATTAACCAATTATATTAATCCATTTAGCATGACAAAGAAATAATAAAACTTGGTTTTAATCTTAGTGCTTTCCAACGTCATAGTGATAAGAGAATAATAATAATAAAATCAATTGTTTGTTTTTTCCTTGCATCCATTCGTCCATGTGGATAAAAAACATATATGTGTTGGTTTTGTTTCTTTTCTTCGATTTCGGAAGCCTTACGGGTAAAGAAAAGAGAAGAAGAGAGAATACACTATTACTTATTCTTCCCCCTTTAGTTACCAACGTCCATGGTTAAGAAAAAGAGGGTTTTGTTTTGTTTTTAAAAACAAGAAATAGTTTGTATAATTTTCTAACTTTTATATGAATAAAAAGTAATTTTTGTAATGGTAGAAAAATTATTATTAGCTTATTGAAGTTAATTAGGTTATTCAAGTCTTTCAACTTTAATTATCATCATTAAATTGGCGTATAAATGGCTGTTAGAGACAATTGACTCTCCGAATGACTTTATTTAATATGAGTTTCTAATATTTGTTAATAAATTTTTATAAAAAATTTATTAAAATCATTGAAGGATATAGGTTTTTGTTGATTCTTATAAGTTTCAAGTATAAATACAAGATTAAATTTGTTATCCATAAAAACCTCCCCAATAATAGCCGTCAGTTTGGTAAAACGCCACTTTATTGTTACGGTGGTTGACCTCCCATAAATTTGGTAGTTAATTTTATATTAACTAAAATATTTTCGTAATAATCGAAGCACCCTCATTTTAAAAAAAAAAAAAATTATCTCACCCTTGAAACAAGTATAGAGCTATATATTTTATGACCTAAAATATCCTCATGACATAAAAATATATTTAAATTAATTAAAATAAATTTTAATTAGAATAAAAAATAGGATCATGCTATTGGACAACTATTGTGCTGTAATCTTTGCCAAAAGGGCAATTCATAATACAAAAAAATATTCTCGACTTTTATTTTTATTTTTTAATTTTTAATTTATCAAATTAAATTAAATCTTATTTGAGGGTTGAAGGGTAGATACCGGTAACGCCAGTTCCTCTTACCAATCTTAAACAATTGCAAGATGACAGAAAAACTAATCGAAATTGTTGATGCAAGAAAATGTTACGGTGACTTTTCCTACACCAGCAGGTTTTCTTCTTCTTTTCATCCTCGAACTTGAGGCGATGGTCGGTTTTAGTTGTGTTTGTGACTGGACTTGGAGAGAAACCCAAGCTGCCTACGTACCCCCCTTTCTTCCCTCTTTTTTCCTTTCTTCTCCTCCGGTTCCTCCCTCCCTCTCTCTCTCTATCGGATCTTCGACGCTTCTCTCCCTTGATTTTTTCGGTGGGTGGAGGGATCAAGTCACACGTACATCTTTGGTGGAAAAGGATAGTGATAAGATATAGGAGATGGTGAATTGGCAGGTTATAATGGCGTCCTAGGGACATGCGTTATCGCATGGCTGATGTGCCCAGGGTGACATGTCACAAGGTTAGAGGGCGTGGGAAACTGTGACGCTATTCCTTGCCACGTCATCCCCGAGCCCCCGACCCTAAGGATACATGTTGTTGAAAGCTCTGACCCGAATGCAAGTTGACGATGAACGTCTTCGAAGAAGATCTCCCGACTGTTCGTCTCGGCTATAACACCCAAGGCGAGTAGATTGTCTTGCTGTTGGCCTGATCATTCTCTCAGAACGACACCGTATAATAGAACTTGTTGGATGTGTGCATATAGTGGGCTTGGACAGGGGCGTGGAGGTGGGCTTGGGCCGCTGGTCTGGGCCTCAGTAAAATCCCCCAACAGTAGGAAATATGGAATGAAAAGGAAATGTGTCTTCATGAAAAGTTACATCTCTAGAAACAAATATGTGTTTGTTATGAATATCAAACAGTAACAACCTTTGATACCTTGTGGATAACCAAGAAAGGCACACATTCTAGCTCTAGGATAAAACTTTGATATGTGAGCATGAAGTGTGGAAGCAAAAGCAAGACAGACAAAGACGTTAAAAATAGAATAATCCACGTTGGTTTTGTAGAGTATTTCATAAGAAGTCTTATACTGTAACAGAGAAGTTCTATTGATAAAAAACGAGCAGTTAAGAGACACTCACCTTAAATCGTATCGGAATGAAAATATAATGCACGTGCAACATTTAGCAAATGTTGTGTTTTCTTTCAACTACAAAATTTTATTGTGGTCGTTGCACACAAAAAAATTAGTGTAAAACACCTTGTTGATCAAAGAAATCATTAAAAACCAGCTCTTTAGCATTATCAGATCGAACCTGTTTAATCTTGCTATTAAATTGAGTAGCAATTAAATTGAAAAACTTAGGAATAACAACAAAAATATCAAACTTCTACTTTAGTAGATATACCCATATAAACCTAATGCAATCATCTACCAAAGTCAAGAAATATTGATGGCCAGAATAAGCACTCACGTTATAAGTTCCCCAAATATCAGCATTTATCAAAATCAAATGGACATTTTACCATATGATTGTGAGAAACAATAGGCAATCTTCTTTGTTTAGCTAGATGACAAATGTAACAAAAATCCATTTTATTATTTCTGAAATCATCACAATATATCTTACCTTTCAAAGCACATAACAACTTAAAATGTAAATGTCCAAGTCTATTGTGCTATACATGAACAGAAACATTATTAGCATATATGCTTATTACATTTGTACTTAGCTCATCTCTATCAAGCACATCCAAATTGTTGCCTATGCCAATCATTTTCTTGTTGCTAATTTTCTTAATAATGAAGTCATCCTGGAAGAAACTGACTATAAGCTGAGAATCATTGGTAATAGCACTCACATAGTGTAAATTGAACTTGAACTCAGGAACAAACAAGACATCCTTTAATATCAACCTGGAACTCAGTCTATTGTCCCTACAAAACTTGACTTGTATGCATGTTTGATTCGATAGTGTCACTGTAGAATTCTTAGTAGACTTCATAGACACAAATACATTTGCATTTAAGCAAATATGTCTAGATGCTCCAGAATCTACAATCCAATGTTTTGAGAAAGATAATATAGGAACTTAAAAAAGGGAAAAGCAAATACCTGAGAAGTATGAAGAAGTAGTAGCCTCTTGATATTCATTAATTTTAACTAATGAAGCCAGAATATTTGAAAGTATTGGCATCAATTGCATTTGTTGTATACTGTTGAGATTCTTAAAAAAAAAATCTGCTCCTTCTTATCATTCTCACTTTTCTCAACCACCTTAGATGAATTGCAAACTGCTGCAATCTTGTTGTACTGAACTTTTTACTTTTGTTGAAAAACAGGAGGATAACCATAAATCTTATAACATTTTTTAATAGTACGTCTATGGAAATTGCAACAAATACAGAAAGGCCTTTCTTTCTTCTGCTCTTTATTATTTCTTCTAACATTTTTGGAACTATCATTTTTAACAGCAAATGCAACATTACTTTCTGAAATATTATCGGCTTGTAATCCTACTCTCCTCCGTCATTCTTCTTGTAAAAAAAAAACTTTGTTGATTGGAGGAAGAGGAACCATGAGAAGTATTTAACATCTCACTTGAGCAAAGGAATCAGTCAGTCCCATCAAAAATGACATTATATATTCCATCTAATAATGAGAATTGAGTTCCTTGACTCTACCATAGGAGTTTTTACCACGCGTACATGTAGGATTAAAATTACTCAATCCATCCCATAATATCTTCAATTTTGTAAACACTAACAGAATTATAATTCTGATCTTGATTGTGATTTCATAATTTATATTTAATTCAAAAATTCTAGTTCTATTTCTTTATTGAAACCTCTCTCTCAAATCAATCCACATCTCCAATGCAGACTCATAGTATATTATATTAGCAAAAATTTTCTTAAATACTAAGTTCAAGATCCATGAAATCACAACATTATTATTTTTTTATTGAGATGTGAATATGAATGTAATTGTTGCATCATTAGATCCTTGTCGGAGAAAGTTGATGGCTAGATCCTCGGATGCAGAACTTTACCTCTAAGTTCCTGCAAGACAATAACATGCTAGGAGTAACGCCGGGTGGGTTTTTTAATGGGAAAACTTCGATGCCTAAGTTAGCAAAAATATAAAAGGGAGAGCAAATAATTCCAGTGAAAGAAAAAAAGAAAACGAAAAGCTTAGGTAAGATGCAAGGAAGAGGAAAAGGAATCAAACCCCTTTTGCTGCTAATTTTGCCTTTTTATATAGGATCTTTGAGAAGTGAGTGAAGTGACTTAGCATGGAAGCATGAGAGTGATGAGACGCTTTACCTTGGGATAGTGTGTCAATCGCTTTTTATTTAAGAGATATGACGTCCATCAAGCTTGCTACTGTCAGATTTTCTGAGATTCGACGGGAGATGGGACATGTATCTAAAATTCGTCAGGACGACGCTTTTTATTGCAGGATCTTTGATCATTAATCATTCCCATTTTTTGTGATCTCCAAGGGCTAATGACAGGGTCAAGTTTTTTCGGGAGGTTGATAGGATTTCGAAAGGGGAAGAGACAGTAGTCCGAAAAGAGGCAGTCAAAAATCTTGAGAAGCGGTTAATCAGTATTCTCAAGAGGTGTCAGTCAGAAATCCTAAGAGATATTAGTCAGAGATCTTGGATGATGAGCGGTCAAGAATCCTTAGAGACATTAGTCAGGGATCTTGGGTGATGGACAATCAAGATTCCTAAGAAGTGAATGATCGGGTGATATTAGTGCAAGGATCGGGATAACATATGTCTCTATGAAAGACCTCCACATTTCGTCCCAATTTTTACCCAAATATTTCTAATTCATGAATTGAAATGATCTAGATTTTTACCATTAGGTATGGGAAAAGTTACATCAATAAACTCTAGATTATTTTTCATGGACAAAGTTAGCATCATTGCTCGACTCCAGGACGCGTAATTATCTCCCGTCAGCAATTGTGAGACCAAAGCAATGCCATGGTTATCAAAATTACGAAGGAAACAAGGACCGAAAAGATCGTCAAAGACTGATCTTGAAACTGTTCACACTGAATCACTATATATTGTTGTTCCCATGAAAGAGGAAGATCGCAGCTCCATTGAGAAAATCAGAAGAACAGAACATTTTCAATCAAAAGAATAAAACAATTTCAGTCGTAGGAAATCAGAGATTAGACAACGAGTTTCTGCTCTGATACCATCTTAAGGAAACGAAATTGCAAAGAAATCAAAATCAAAATCAGCTTTCTGTCTATTCCCATGCTTTATAATTATGTTTTCTTTATACATTCGACTACTAAAAAATAACCAATTAAAAATAATAAACCATCAAGTACTATCAACTTTTATCCAGTTCATCTGCATTTCACTACACGTCAGCATTCTTCAACACCCTTTTAATCTGTAAAAATAGTCGTAATGAAAATTCGGACAGCATAGGATTTTCGTGGGCTAGCTTTAAAATCTCTTGACGTGGTGAAGTGCTTGCAAAAAAGATGTTCCTTTGCCGCTTGCCAATGCCATGAAAGCAAATCCCTCTCCCCAGGCCTGGGCCAAGCCAGGTTTTACCATTCCCGAATGCGAACTCAGACGAAAAAATGAAGCTCCGGATCTGGACTAAATCTGGATAGCTCGTATACGTGGGTCACCACGATCCCAAATCCGAAGTAAATCTGATTATTATTGGTCGTTGACTGCCATTGACCACCATCATTTCAATATTATTTTATATCAAATTTCATATCACCATATTCATTTCATTTTTTATATAATAATACTATTATAATTATTATAAAAACAATATTTTTTTTAGATTTTAAGTTAAAATTTTAAATTTTAATTTTAGATTTATAAAAATAATTAATTGTATAGTAATTATAATAATATTATTGAATAAAAAATTAAATAAAAATTATAATAATATTAAATTTGATATAAAATGATATTAAAAAAAAATTCGGACGATGATCAACGACAATAAACGGTGAAATCTGATTATACGATGTAGTTTATTGAATTATGTGGAGCACTTGTTCTCCTTCTATAAGTTTTAAAATTCAAAATCGTATTTCGACTAGGGCTGTCAAATGGATCGGATCGGGTTTAATCGGTCCGGATTATTTTGGATCAAGTATTTAAGCGGGTCGGGTTAGATTGGCCCGTTTAATAAACGGGTTGATATTCTCAACCTTAACCCAACCCGTCGGGTTACCGGACTAAACGGGTCAGTCCGTTTATATTAAATAAATAAATAAATTAATTAAATAAATAAATAATAAATAATTATAATTTTTAAAAAATTTTAAAAAATTAATAAAAAAATAAAAACACTATAAATATATAACAACAAA
>JAVXUL010147066.1:0-14407 GCA_035590515.1 Trichilia minutiflora
AAAAATCTATTTATTTATTTATATTGATTTTTGGTTCACCCACAGAGTATACTCTCGTATACTCATTCTTTCTTACCCTTCAGTTTCAGGTTTGTGTAAGTCGACGGCTAGCAGTGGTGGTGATACTTTGAAGATTAAAAAGTGCAGGTATACTCCTGTAATTGACTCACTTAGGGTAATCTAGTCCACTGGAACCGTTTATGATTTGGACTTGTACTTTTATTTATATATTGAAAACGAATTTGTAAACTGAGTTGATATTGTTTTTATTATATTTGAAGCTTAATACTTTTACATTATGAAAATTATTTTGTGGAAAAGAATGGAAATTTTTATAGCAGGGTTTGTAGTCCCTTGATTATATTTTGAAGTTTGAGTGGATTTGGATGGATTGATTTTGGAAGTGCCTTATTAAATGTTAGAAATATTTTATATTTGTTTATGATTTCAGCCTTACAGGTTCTTAGTAAGCTTTCTGGCCCTAAGGAATGCTTATTAGGAATCTGTGATGGTTGTCATGTGTGGGACCCACGAGTTAGAGCATGATAACTAAAATGGTATCAGAACTTTTGATTTTAAAACATTTTTGAAAACAGACAAACTGGTTTTCAAAAGACATTTTGAGATTTTTCTATGATTTTGTGATATTTGAAAAGTTTTCTAGTGGACTAGGTAAGTCAAGTTATAAAAAGCATTACCACCGTGTTAAACGCGCGTAATTGAAATTCTATGTTCTTTTGTAGTAATAATGTCTTCGAGACTAAGGTGAGGTCATGGTAGGCCACGAAGAGAGGTAATACCTGGCGAAGAAGAGGCTACGTTTTATATGCCTCAACCAGAACCAGAGGAGCAGCATGAAAATCCTCTTCCTAAATACTGGCAACCAGGCATGGGAATGCCTCTGAATATGATTCTTGACATATTGGAATGCCTAGACTGCTGAAGCATCCAGATTGGCTCTGAAATTATCTAAATTGATTAAGGAGGTGCGATAGTTAGGAGTGTACCGTTTGAGGGTACTACAGATGTAACAATGGCTAATCGATGATTTAGGAAGTTGGAAGGTGATTTCAATAACGTGGAGCTAAAAGATAGGTACAAGTTAAAAGTGGTTGTCAAGTTATTGGAAGGCAGTACAGCTACTTGGTGGGAGAATGTATAAGCCAGAGCTTCAACGCAATTGACTTAGGATAATTTTGTGCTGGAGTTTTGAGATCAGTACTTTAATCCATTCTATTGTATCCAAAAGAAGCAAGAATTTTTTCGATTAAAGTAGATGGGTAAGACAGTAACGGAATATGAGACTCAATTGAGAGAGCTGGTGAAGTTTGTACCAGAGTTTACAAATCAAGAGAGCCTATGTGCTAAATTTGAAGAGGGTCTGAATTTCAAGATCCATGAGAGGATGTCACTGTCAGGGACTGAAGGGTATAAAGAAATGATATAAATGGCTCTTCAAGCAGAGAAGTTGGCAGGAGAGAGGCGATCGAGGAGTCAGTTTCAGAAGAGGAAAGACCTAAGTATACAAGTTGGTTCTTCGTCCAAGAAGAGCCATAGTAGCGGTTCATCTAGTAGAACCTCATCTACTAGTTCTGCTAGTGTGTCTTCACACTCTCCCTAAAGTCAGAAACCCTCGAGGTTTAGGCTGTTAGCTCTTTGACAGACTCAGGGATCAAGACAGAGTCAGGGTATAGACAGGTGTCCTAATTGTAGACGATATCACACAGGCCCATGCCATCAACCGCCAGTCTGCTATCATTATAGAGAAACAGGGCACATTAAGATGTACTGTCCCAAGTTAGGAAGAGCAGAGTCTGGTGGACAAGCAAGTCAGTATCCTGCACCTCAGCAGCAACCACCAGTTGAGCCGCCTATAGTTTCTATAGGTAGAAGATCAGGTGTGGGCAATTCTTCAGTAGCATCCTATTGTGCACAAAGAACTCAAGGCAGAGTTCAGACCAGGGTGTTCCCTTTGAATCAAGATCAGGCTCAGGCCAATCTAGATGTAGTAACTGGTATGGTTACTATTTTTAATCAACCTGTATATGTATTAATAGATCCAGAATCTAACAGATCTTTTATCAACACCACCTTAGCATCTCATGCTAATGTCTCATTGTCACCCCTAGATCAAGAAATAATAGTTTATACACCGCTAGGCCAGAAGTTATTGAGGAAGACAATGTTCAGAGATTGTGCTATGGTTATGAATGGAGTTGAGCTGATAACATATTTGATCCCTTTGAAGATGGAAGATATTGATACCAACTGGTTATCCAGACATCGAGCGACAGTGGACTGTTTCACTAAGCGAGTAGTATTCAGAGAACCCAAGGGAGTAGAGATAGTTTTCTCAAGTGAGCGAAATATCATGTCTAGTATCTTAATTTGTGCTTTAGAAGCCCAGAAGTTAATGAAGAAAGGGTGCCAAGGGTATTTGGCACATGTTGTTGATAGTGCTGCCTCCGGGTATTCTATTGACCAAGTTCTCATAGTGAGGGAGTTTTCAGATGTGTTTCTAGATGAATTACCTGGAATGCCTCCAGAGCAAGAGTTCAACTTCAGTATTGATATGATACCAGGCATTACGTCGATATCGATGCTACTGTACCGAATGGCTCCTGCTGAGCTTAAAGAATTGAAGGTGCAGCTTCAAGAGCTAGTTCATAAGGGTTTCATTTAACTGAGTATGTCATTGTAGGGTTCACCAATATTGTTTGTTAAAAAGAAGGATGGAACTCTACGATTGTGTATCGACTATCGATAGTTGAATCGAGTCACCATCCAGAATAGGTACCCACTACCCAGGATCGACGATTTATTTGATCAGTTGTAAGAGGCAAGTGTATTTTTAAAGATTAACTTAAGATTAGGGTATTATCAATTAAGGATTAAGGAAAGTGATGTAGGTAAGATGGCCTTTCGAACACGCTATGGTCATTATGAGTTCCTTGTAATACCATTTGGGTTAACGAATGCCTCAGCTGCATTCATAGATCTCATGAATCGAGTATTCTATCCTTATCTCGATAAATTTGTGATTGTGTTTATCGATAATATCCTGGTTTACTCAAGGACCAAGAAAGAACATGCTCATCATCTATGAATTATACTGCAAATGCTAAGAGAGAGAAGGTTATATGCTAAATTCTTAAAATATGAGTTTTGGCTTTGGGAAGTGGTCTTCTTAGGATACGTGATCTCTAAGGAAGGAATCTTTGTAAATCCTCAGAAAGTAGAAGCTATTGTACAGTGGAAGAAGCCGAAGACTGTGACTGAGATTAGAAGCTTCCTGGGTTTAGCAGGCTACTACAGAAAGTTTTGTTGAAGGCTTCTCTTTATTGGCTGCCTCACTAATACGTTTAACGAGGAAGGATGTTAAGTTTGAGTGGGATGAGAAATATGAACAGAGTTTTCAGGAATTGAAGAATCATCTCACCTCGACTCCGTTACTGACCCTACCTATTCCTGGAGAGGGATATATAGTATTCATTAATACCTCCAGGCAAGGACTAGGTTGTGTTTTGATGTAGAATGGGAAGGTAAACGCCTATGCTTCCAGGCAGCTAAAGAAGCATGAGGAGAATTACCTAACTCATGATTTGGAATTGGCTGTTGTAATCTTTGCCTTGAAGTTATGGAGACATTACTTGTATGGAGAGACTTGTTAGATTTATACTGACCATCAAAGCCTGAAGTATTTGTTCACTCAGAAAGAACTGAACCTGAGATAAAGAAGGTGGCTTGAGTTGATTAAAGATTATAACCTGGTGATTGACTATCCTCCAGAGATAGCTAACGTGGTGACAGACACCTTAAGCAGAAGTCTTCAGTGATAGTAGCGTATGTTCGATCAACATACCTTCTACTGTTACTAGAGTTAAAGAATCTGCGAGTGATCTTAGAGTGTGGTCAAGATGATTCGATGTTAGCCAATTTTATTGTAAGACCGACTTTATAGGATCAGATTAAGGAAAGATAGATACAAGATCTAGAGTTAGTGAAAGTTTATCAGAGAATCATAGATGATAATGCTGAAGACTTCTACATCTCTCAGGATGGAATCTTGACATTAAGAGGAAGGGTATGTGTACCCTTAGATAATGAACTGAGAAAAGCCATCTTAGAAGAAGCTCACTGTTCAGCTTTTGCAATGCATCTTGGTAACACTAAAATGTATAAAACCATCAAAGAAAGTTATTGGTGGTTTGGAATGAAGAGAGATTTTATAGAATTTGTTGCTAGGTGTATGATATGTCAGCAAGTTAAGCCGAACACCATAAGCCAGTAGGAACATTTCAGTCGTTACCTATACCAGAATAGAAATAGGAGCACATCACCATAGATTTCATGGTAGGACTGCCATGTAATCAAGCTGGATATGATACAATATGGGTGATTGTGGATAGATTAACTAAGTCTGCACACTTTCTAACCATCAGAATTAAGTATCCTGTTGAGAAGTTAGCAAGATTATATATGACAGAGATTGTAAAACTGTATGGTGTACCGGTGATAATTGTGTCATGTTAAGATCCCTGCTTTACATCTCGATTCTGGCCTAATCTCTAGAGAGCTATGAGTACAAGATTGAACTTCAGTTATGTATTTCACCCTCAGATAGATGGACAATCAGAGAGGACTATCCAGACGCTAGAAGATATACTGAGACGGTGCATATTAGAGTTTCAAGGAAGCTGGGATTAATATCTGCCCTTAGCTAAATTCGCCTACAATAACAGTTATCAGTTCAGCATAGGAATGAAACCATATAAAGCTCTGTATGGAAGGAAGTATAGAACTCCTCTATACTGGAATGAAGTAGGCAAAAGAAAGCTAGACAATGTCGAGTTGATTAAAGCCACCACAGAGAAAGTGAAGATTATTTGAGACAGGTTGAAGACAGCTTAGGATAGACAGAAGTCATACTCTGATAATAGAAGAAGAGATTTGGAGTTTGATGTGGGTGAACAAGTATTTTTTAAAGTATCACCCTAGAAGGGAGTAATTCAATTTCAAAATCAAGGAAAACTTCATCCAAGGTATATTGGACCTTTCAAAATCATTGAAAAGATCGATTCAGTGGCATACAGGTTAGAGTTACCCTCAGAAATACAGAGGATACATGATGTTTTTTATGTATCCATATTGAAGAAGTATGTACCCGACCCCTCTCATGTTATGGGATTACCTCCTATTAATTTGAGAGAAGATCTGAAGTGTGAAGTTCAGTCGATAACTATACTTGATCATCAGGAGCGGAAATTGAGGAGCAAAGTTACCCCCATGGTTAAAATTTTGTGGAGAAGTGATGTCATCGAAGAGATGACTTGCGAGTCTAAGCTTCAGATGCGACATCAATATCCTCATCTCTTCTAATACTGAGGTATGTCAAATTTTGGGGATAAAATTCTTTTAAGAGGGGTAAATTTGTGTCACTCGTGTTTGGACCTCGAGAGTATATTTATAATTTTTCACTTTTCCTGTTCATGTATATACATCCGTCATGCATACAATTAGTTGCCAGCACGATTTCAGGGTTCTAACTGAGATTTATGTTGGCTAGGAAGAGTTTAGGAGTGTGCACATAGGGATCCCATTGATGATTTTCAATTTCAGAGAGGACTTGAGTGAGAACTTGCCATTTTGACAGGTTCGGTCGATCGAGTGGGGGTATTCATTCAAACGAATGAGAATTTGTTCGATCGAATGGGAGATTTATTTGACTAAAGTGTTGATTCATTCATCCGACGCATGATTGTTCGACCGGCAAATTGGAAGCTCTTTGACTTCTATAGAAGTCGAGGGATTCATTCGAACGAACCTTGATTCGTTCGATCGAAGGGGATGATTTGTTCGAACGAATTCCAATTCGTTCGATTGAATCAGTGTGAAATGATGAAAATTACCCTCTTCTAAAAGCTTCTCCTATGTATTATTTAAGGGTAAAATACTAATTTTATCCTTTCTCTATAAATAGAGGGTCAGGTGCTAACTTTTCCACCTTCTTCTCCTTCTTTTCTTCTTTTCCTTCTTCTTTCCCTCCCTTCACGCACATAACGTGCTTTGCTCTCACTACCCCTCACCCGTTTTCTTGCCAATCTTTGATCGCTCTTCGCTTGCAAGTCACATTCCACGTGTCTAACCACCTGGGAGCAGTAATTTGACGATAAAGGCGCAGAATCGTAAAAGAGAAGCTAGGGTTTTGGGGAGAAGATTTGGGGTTTTTCGACTTCAACTGATCATACCACGAGGTTCGTAGCTTCATTTCTAACTCATCTATATATTCATTTTCGTATTTTAATAATTTTGATTCGTATGAATATTACTATTCATCCACAAAGATTTCAGTAGACTCAAAGCATGTTTTGTAGTTTTGCATATTAAATTGAGTATAGAATAACTTAGCAAGTCATTAGGAAGCCATAGAGGTGATTTGGAGAAAATGGGTAGGCATGAACAGTAATCAAAGTTACTGTTCCAGCGGGTACGTGAGATCCACTTGTCGAAACCATAAAAATGAATCGAATTGAGTTAGTTTAAGCATAATGTGGGTGCATAGTATGGATATATAAGCGATTATACGAATAACAGGGGACTTGTTCGATTTCGCGTATAATTCGATTCTAGGAAACTCGAAGTAGCCTGCATTTCACACATACACGTCGTGTTCATATCTTAGAAATGTATGTTAATCTGGTTTTTGATAAATGTGATTAGGCGACGGAGCGCGAGCGAGGGACCAATGTATCAGGTTGAGAAACAAGGAAAATTAGGGAGTGTATACCCTCCTTAATCAGTGAGTGGACATTTTATGTTTTTTAATTTTAAAAATAACTTTTGATTTATTATATAAATGTTTTCGATATATATATGCTATTCATTTATGTTTTGTGTAAACTTGCCTTATATGAGGAATGGCCAATGTCCAAGTATAAAATGTTTTATGTTTTGATGAAGATGTATATTGATGATTGGGCTATTGGACCAACTTTTATGTTTGTTATATGATGATACAGCCATTGGGCTAGATTTTCTTTATATATATATTAGTGATAACGGCCATGTGGGCCGGGATTATTTATTATAGCTACAGGATAGGTAGCCTAAGGTCAGATTGATTAAGAGGTTATTTAGGTGAGTGGAAATTTCACAGGTGGGGGTGGTGTATGGCTGTTATATTGTGATGATGTTATGAGATTTAACCACCTGTGAGTCTCATCGGGTTAGTTACGGATGTTACCCGTGGCTAATCCAAGGCGAATATCAATGGTGGATCTGCTTTTATAAAACTAAATCGTGCATGTTTTACCCTTTGCATAAAAATCTATTTTTATAAAATTGCATGTTTCATCTGCATATAAAACCCACTGACGATCTCGGGTTTCCCTTGGCCAGGGAGATCGTTGAGAAAGGAAACCAACCCACTGATTTTTGTTATATGATTGAACTTTTGAATTGAATTAACTATTTGTTCTTTTTACTATATCGATTGTGAATTATTCTGTATTTGCTTTCTATTTATAGATTAAAAATTTATTTATTTATGTTGATTTTTGGTTCACTCACGGAGTATACTCTCGTATACTCATTCCCCCTCACGCTTCAATTTCAGGTTCGCGTAGGTCGATGGTTAGCGATGGTGGTGATACTTTGAAAACTAAAAAGTGCAGGTATATTCTTGTAATCGACTCACTTAGGGTAATCTAGTGTACTGGAATCGTTTTACGATTTGGACTTGTACTTTTATTTATATATTGAAAACAAATTTGTAAATTGAGTTGATATTGTTTTTATTATATTTGAAGCTTAATATTTTTACATTATAAAAATTGTTTTGTGGAAAAGAATGGAAATATTTATAGAAGTGTTTGTGGTCCCTTGATTATATTTTGAAATTTGGATGGATTGATTTTGGAAATGCCTTATTGAATGTTGGAAATGTTTTATATTTGTTTATGATTTTAGCCTTATAGGTTTTTAGTAAGCGTTTTGACCCTAAGGAATGCTTATTAGGAATCTGTGACGGTTGTCATGTATGAGACCCACGGGTTGGGGCGTGACAAGAGTTGTCCTTGAACAGAAACGATAGAGGGAGCGTGAGGCTTTAAGGCGACATTGTACATGTTAGGAAGAGAATTGGAGGACGGTAACCAAGGAAAGAGACGTGGAGGCTTTGGTAAGGAAATTAGTAAAGGAGATAAATAGTGAAACAGTGTTACCCCAAGGTGAGAATGTGGAATCTGTGCACCAAACAGGACTATATACGAAATCTCCCTTTATTTCGATGCTTATGAGTTTAACTTTTCCCCCAAAATTTAATATATCCCAGATCACCCCATTTTCTGGGAAGACAGATCCTTCCTTACACATGAATTTCTTTCGAGAGATGATGTATATCCAAGGTATGAACGAAGATTAAATGTGCCATTTGTTTCCATTGACGTTAGAGGGACAAGCGAGGAAGTGGTTCGTTAGTTTGGCCCCGGGAAGCATTCAAGATTTTGAGCAGCTATATGACATCTTTGTAAATGAGTTTAGGAGACTGTTTTTAGCACAAAAACTTCGAGCTCTCTATTGCTACTCAAGCAAGGAAATGGAGAGAGTCTTAGGAATTTTGCGAAGAGATACCATGAGGAAGTGCTTAAATTAGGGGCCTTCCATCATCCCCTAGCTTTAGAGGGCTTAAAATAGGGGTTGGGGATAGATCGGGCCTGATACGCTGTGTGTAAGTCCTCTGTGACTTCATACGAAGCGGCTCGAAGAAAATTATTGGATGAAATAGAGGTGGAGCTGAAGATGAAGGAGGAGAAGACAACAAGGGCACCTCTGAGAAATGATAGTCAATTCAGAAAGTCCGAGAACAAGAAATGGAAGCATCAACAGAAAAGAACATCCAAGACAAACCAAAGAAGAGACCATGTTCCTGAATATTTTAAAGCTGAGAAACGAAGGGACAATCAGTATTTTAAAGAAAGGAGATCGCCTAAGAAGGATGATCCAAGACGGGTGTCACAGGTGCAAGAGAAGAGAACTTTCACCCCTTTGACTGCACCTCTTTCACTGATATTGGAGGAGGTAAAAAGGCAGGGGACACTTTTGTTAGACCCTCATACAATCAGGTCAATCGGAGACGCGAAGAACAAGTTCTGTGAATTTTATCAAGACGTCAGGCATCTTACAGGTGAATGTTATGACCTACAAAATCACATTGAGATCTTAGTCAAAAATAACTATCTGACTAAGTTTGTGGTAGATGTTGATGATAAATTATGAGACCCAAAGCACAATCAAAGAAGAAATGATATGATGATGATCGCAAGGGGGCCTACGTTAGCCAAAAATTCTATCAAGTTTTGAAAAAATTATTCTTGGTATTCATTATCGAGCTCAATTATTGCGTCTCATGTGATGAATATGCGTGCTGAGAAGAGACTAAAGGTGGCCTCGATTTCGATAATTTTCATTGATAAGGATAAATGTAGAGTCCATTATCCACATGATGATGCCTTAATGGTTACTCTAACAGTGGGAACTTCTCAAATCGACAGGATTTTGATTGACACAGGAAGTTCAATTGACTTTATTTTGAGAAAATTCTAGATACCTTGGGCATTGAAGACATGAGATTGAGACCTACGAAGATCGCTCTATATGGATTTGGGGAATCTTGTGCGTATCCCCTAGGAACAATATAACTATCAGTGACGATGGGTGATAAGCCATATCAGAAGACCACAATGATGGAGTTACAAGTTGTGGATATCAAGATGCTATACTCTATAATCTTGGGAAGATCTTTTCTCAGATCTACTAAAATAGTAAGGAGTATTCACTATTTAAAACTTAAATTCAAAGCGAGAGATGGAGTCGGGATTATAAGGAGAGGTCAGAAGGAGGCTCGATCAAATTTTCCCACTGCTTCAAAGAGCTCTTACTGTATACATAAATGTCCTTTGGAGGAAACAACCGTAGATTAAGGAGAAGATGATCAACAAGAAAGGGTGTTCCAGAATTTAGATTGAAAAGCCAGTCAACAGCATAAGTTACCATCTATCGAGCCGATAGAGGAAATGGTAACAGTAACATTAGACGACAAATGACCTGAAAAAGTTATGAAGATTAGGTCTAACCTGATCGCTGAGCTAAAGATATCTTCGATCGAAGTGTTGAGATAGAATGCTGATGTGTTTACTTGGTCCCATAATGACATACCAAAAATTGACTCCCGGATCATTTCTCATCGTTTAACAGTGGATCCAAAATCAAAAACAATAGCTTAGAAGAGGAGAACATTTGATATCGAACGAAGAGAGGCTATAAAGGTAAAGGTGGAGAAATTTTTAAAGGTCGGGTTTATCCAAGAAGTGTATTATCCTGAGTGGATTGGTAATATAGTGATGGTGAAGAAAGCCAATAGAAAATGGAGGATGTGGATGGAATTCACTGACCTAAATAAGGATTATTCTAAAGATAGCTTTTCTCTGGAAAAAATTTATCAATTAGTAGATTCTATGATGAGACATAAGCTTTTGAGCTTTATTGATGCTTTTTCAGGGTACAATCAAATCAAGAAGCATGAGCCTGATAAGGACAAGACTGCTTTTGTCACTGATCAGGGCTTGTATTGTTATAAGGTCGTGCCTTTTTGTTTGAAGAATGCTGGTGCTACATTCCAAAGATTGGTTAATAGGGTTTTCAAGGCCTTGATTGGGTTAACCATGGAGGTGCAAGTTGATGATATGATTATGAAGTCTGTGAGGGCCTCTAGCCATGCTAAACATTTAAAAGAGACTTTCTTTTATCTAAGAAAGTATAACATGAAGTTGAACCCCGAGAAGGCTCATTTGGGGTAGGTGCTAGAAAATTTCTCGATTATATTGTTAGTGAACGCGAAATTAAGGTCAACCCACAAAAGGTGAAGGCTATCATGGATTCGAAACCTTTAAAAACAATAAATGAGTTACAAAGTTTAACTGGGAGATTAGTCGCATTAAGCAGGTTTATTTCAAAGGCTATAGACAAATGTTTCCCCTTCTTTTAGATAATGAGGAAAGGGAAGAAGATGGAGTGAGACGAGAGTTGTGAACAGAGTTTTAGGGAGCTTAAGGAGTACCTAGCTCATGTTCCACATTTTATTAGTCCTAAGAAAGGAGACATCCTATATCTATACTTAGTTGTCATTGACCATTCTATAAGTTCTGTTATGGTAAAGGAGGATGTTGAAAAGATACAGAGGCTTATTTATTATGCTAGTAAAGCTTTGTTAGACGCTGCAACAAGATATACCCCACCAGAAAAACTTGCTTTTTCGCTTGTTACCGCTGCTAGAAAGTTATGCCCTTATTTTCAAGCGCATCAAATTGTTGTAATGAAAAATCAATCTCTCAGACAAATTCTGCATAAACCAGATTTATCGGGACGATTGGTAAAGTGGTCAGTTAAACTCAGTGAGTATGATATAGAATATAGGCCTCGAAAAACTATTAAGGGACAAGTGTTGGCAGATTTTGTTGCTGAAAGGTTAGTGGAGCAGCAGCTGCTGATATTGGAGGTCTCGAAAAATAATCAGGTCCAAGGCAAATCCAACACCTCTACCTCTAACATTCAGAAGAGTTCTGGCAACTATATGTTGATGGTGCATCAAACATTCAAAGAGGTGGGACTGATGTGATTTTGAGGAGATCTGAAGGAGAAGAGGTCATGTATTCTTTAAGGTTTGATTTTAAAGTAACCAACAACGAGGCAGAGTGTAAAACACTGATAATCAGGATAAAGTTGGCTCAAGCCTTGGGAGTTATATTCTTGAATATAAATTGTGACTCTCAGTTGATTGCCAATCAGATTAAGGGACAATTCTAGGCTTAGCAGAACAAAATGCAAGCTTATTTGAGCCAAGCCAGAAGACTCTCAGAGGCATTTAAAGAAGTCACAGTGAAGCAGCTTTCTCGATCCGAGAAATCTAGAGCCGATGTATTAACCAAATTAGCTAATACCTTCAAGGAAAGAGATCTTGCTTCAGTTCCTATAGAAATTCTGACACAAAGAAGCGTGAACTTGAAGGATGAATATGTAGCTACCATGCAGGAAACCCCAGACCCGGCGTGGACAAAAGAACTCAAATCATTTATTCAATATAGAGAACTACCAACAGATAGAAATGAGGTAAGAAAGATAAAGAACAGGTCAGCCAGGTACATTGTCATTGATAATATATTGTATAAAAGTGGTTTTAGCTTGCCATATTTGAAATGTTTAAGACCAGATGAGGCTAATATAGTTTTAAAAGAGATACATAGTGGAATCTGTGGGAGCCATAGTGGGGCTCATTCGCTTATGTATAAAATACTTTGACAAGGATATTACTGGCTTATAATTTTAAAGAATGCTTCTTAGATTGTCAGATCATACCACAGATGTCAGATTCACAGAGATATTCTAAGACAACCACCAGAAGAACTCTTTTGTCTCTTCAGTTCTTGGCCTTTTTCTTAATAGGGACTAGACCTGATCGGATCGCTGCCTGCTGCCCGAGCCAACACCAAATACATAATTGTTGTGATAGATTATTTTACAAAGTGGGTAGAAGCAGAACCTCTCTCCAGTATAACAGAAAGGAAGACAATAATTTTTGTGAAGCAGAATAGAATATATCGCTTCGGAGCCCAACAAATTTTGGTGGTTGATAACGGGATGCAGTTTGACAATGCCAAATTCAGAGAATTTTGTTCAGATTTCAGTATTGATTTGAGATTTGCTACCCCAGCTCATCCTCAGGCTAATGGACAAGTGGAAGCTGCCAAAAAGATAGTCAAGAAGGCTTTGAAGAAAAAGCTCGGAGAACATAAAGGAGCATGGATAGACAAGCTGCCCAAAGTACTTTGGGCTTATAGAATAATTCCCAAAGTGGCAACAGGAGAATTCTCATTTGTACTAGCTTTTGGATGTGAAGCTGTGATCCTAGTTAAAGTTGACATCCCAACTTTTCAAGTGCAAGACTATGATGAAGAAAGGAATGAAGCCAGATGACTACTAGACCTGGATCTGCTAGAGGAAAAGCGAGACAAATCTGTAATCAGAGCAACAGGTCATCAATAAAAAGTGGCTCGATACTACAATCAAAAAGTCAGACGTCAAACCTTTCAGAGAGAAGATCTAGTTCTCAGATGAGTAACTCTTAACACCAGACTTCTTAGTGAAGGAGTGTTTGGAGCCAATTGGGAAAGGCCGTACAAAATCACAGAGATTCTTAGACCCATCATCTATAAACTGGAAACACCAGAAGGAGCACAAATTAGGAAACCCTGGAATACTGAGAAGTTAAAATTGTACTATCCTTGATTCAATCCTGTGACTTCATCGTTTACTTCTGTACTTGACGTTGCACATGTTTGAATCCCAAAGGTATCAGCCTTTATTGTTCTCAAAAATGCTACTTTAGCATTCAGGTTCTATATCTTTAGTTGACGAATATTTCTCTAATTATGAGACAACGTCATCTCTCATTTGAAGGCCATGTTGATCTGGAACCACGTCATTCTGAGAAGAAACCACACACTGGTATGAGACTATGTCGTCTCCTATTTGAAGGTTACATGCTAGTCTAGAACCACGTCGTTTCGAGAAGAGACCACATGTTAGTATGAGACCACGTCATCTTCTATTTGAAGGCCGCATGCTGGGTTGTTCTGAGAAGAGACCACATATTGGTATGAGACCACGTCGTCTCTTATTTGAAGGCCGCATGCTGGATTGGAACTAGTCGTTTCAAGAAAAGATCACATCGTCTTCTATTTAAAGGTCGTATGATGGTCTAAAATCATATCATTCCAAGTAGGGATCACATGTTGGTATGAGACCACGTCGTCTCCTATCTGAAGGTCATATGCTAGTAGGGGACCACATCGTCTCCGATCTAAGACCGCATGTTGGTCTGGGACCACGTCATTCCTGAGCTGTGATCATCGCTAAATATGGTCTGATTTACATTGCTTTCACTCTTAAAGTCAGATCAGTGATTGATTAAGTCTGCTAATTCATATCTGTTATAAGGACAACTTATGTTTATAATTAATGAAAGCATTGATACTTGTTTTTGTTAGAGATATGCCCTAGAACCAATCGTGTCATATGGTTCAGGGTTGTTATTTCTTTGTATATAAACTTTATGATTACTTGTAAAAATGTTTACTGTTAATAAAATGGCATTTCTGTATCTTGCATTGTGTTCAGTTGCTTGTTATTATATTTATTTAATAATGCGAGATATGTTCCTATATATATATTGTGGGTCGAGATTCTATCCATAAAGAGTTATGGATATGAGAGCAGAATCTTCGATTAATTATATATAAAACTTGTTCCCGATTGAGGTGATGTCATCAGGGACAATGACATCGCATGATCG
>JAVXUL010147077.1:0-14407 GCA_035590515.1 Trichilia minutiflora
CCAAATAATTGATAAGGTAATTAGCTTCAATTTTCGAATGTTGTGTAATTATTTATTAATTAAAATAAAAAAGGACACCCTTTTCTTTATCTAATCAATTCTCTGCAGCTGTCATTGCTTCTGACTTTTTCTGAATCATTTCCTGAAAAAAGAATTCTTGAGCTTGGGCGCCAGTTGGTCTCCATTTCCAAAGCTCTTGATTTTTGTACATCTATTTATAATAATTCTCTCCGGAGCTGGGAATTCAATCGAATACTGCCTTGAGCAAAAACAAGTTAGATTGTCTAGACCTTCTAGTTCCATGAAGTATAAATTAGAAAACATGATCCTCTCAGCTGATACTTCTTTTTGGTCATCTTCCTTGTCAATCAAAATTTCTTGCATTCTAGAGCACCCTGAAACATTCAACGTCTTAAGCAGCACAAATCTTTTGGTGATGGTGGTTGTGAAGATGTTTACTAGTAGTTTATGGCAATCACAAATATCTACAAAAACCTGCAGGTTGTGAAGACTTAAGGATCCAATGTCACCTTTCTGTATATGTGTCATCTTGGGTAGAGTTCAACTTTATTATTTTCAACGACGAGAGAAATTTAGTTTCTTTTTTTACAATCTCAAGTCCGTGAAGAACAAATGTCTGAACCTTAGATGACTTGAATCTCAAATCCCAAATTCATACACTTTGTCCAAATCTAATAACCTTAGATGGCTTTGTCCAAATTTAATTCGATAATACGTGATTTAAATATGTATTAATTATGTATTATATTAAATTGATCAAATTATATTAAATAAAACTTGAGTTTAATTTATTTTAAAAATACAGGTATTTTAATGTGTAAAAATCATAACCTTATTTCTATTTGATGATGGGTCGAACAAAAAATAAAAAATATAAGATTATCCAGTTATATAAGAATTTCTATACTTATTAGGTTATGATCCCAACTTGAATATAAATAGGATATTATTCTAATATCCTATTATTAGTAGATTTACAGTAAATAACAAAAAGAATATTAGGTAAAAATCCTAATATTCAAAACTTAGAAGATCTACAATTCTATAATTAAATTGAGATTTATTTTACAGTATGGATTTGATATGTTTCATATTAATATTTTTTTGAATAATTTAAAATAAATATTTTTTTGAATTTATAATATTATTCAATTATGAATAATCTAATAAAAGCACGAAGGGATCTCCTCAAAACTTAGAACAAAAAAGGTTGAGAATCTCTAAATTACTCAAATTTTTTTTTAATAAAAGACAGATCACCTATCTTATCAGCACTTCAATTTGAATGTTGAAATCCTCCGGGAATAATGTGCAGAATAGGTTAAGTGATTTTATGCATCCCTTCGATGTTTATAATTATGGTAGACTTATTAAGTTGTTGAGATGCGTCATCCCACATATATTTGTACTTGTTCCTTAATGCTCTTCGAGAGTGAGAATTGCAATTGGCAAGCCACCATATTTAGCTCCTACCTCCCTTGCAATAGGGTTTATATCGGAGTCATCAACAACTTGACCAGCTGCGTCCTTGAAAAATGCTCAAGGTTCCTGTTCCGATAATAGTTTGAGTGTGAAATTCTTCCGAGCATCCATTTGATCGCAAACACCTTGTTCTAACCCAAAAGGAGTACCACTTTCTCCAGATCAATTATTTCCCTTGTCCAATATATATAACAAGGATACGCTTCGCTGCCTTAATTCTGTCCCATAGCAAACTTGCTCTTCTTGACTCATCAATATTACCAGGCTGTGTCAAGCCTAACTTGCTAGCAAGTTCCTCTTGAATCTTCGTTAAGAATAGAGATTGGGACACCATAACCATCAATATTTGGTCAAACACCTTATTTTCTTTCACTTCTTTGCTGATTTCTTTCACTAATATTGTCTTACCGACACCACCCAGACCACATAATCCAATTACGCTGACATTTTACATCATTCAGGATTCCATTATTTGTCTCATAATTGATTTTCTGCATTCAGAAGCTTTGAAAATCCCCTTAGACAAAGACATAATTCCCAACGGAGGAGCAGGACATCCTCTTGGAGCCGAAAATCTCAAGAGTACTCTGTCGGGCATCCTTGCTGAATCTGTAACGTGTGCAAAGATTAATGTACCACCCTCGAAGGTATTTCTTGTTTACTTTAGTTCTACAGATTTTAAAAGTATTCGTACGCACCCCTATTTATGTAAATAGTTGTTATTGGATTATTGAAAGCATTATTCCATTTTTAAATTGTAATAACTATTTTAACCATTATTCAATAGATTCTATAGAAACACAACAAAAAATTTTCATCTCTTTTTTTAATTTTTTTATATTAATAAAAGTTCAAATTTTATAATTATAGTGAATTTTTCAGGAAAAAAAAGAAAAATAAAAGAACTTATGAACTTTTATTAATGTAAAAAAAATTAATGAAAAAAACAAAAAATTCTGTATTTTTTATATTAAAATTTACACATTAATGATTATATAACTTTTTAAATAACACTAAATTTAATTAATATTGTAAAATCTCTTTATGCTCATTTTTTTTAACTTCAACAAAATAATTAAGAAAGAATTTTTTTTATTTCATAACATTAAATTAATAATTATTTTTATAAAAACTTGAACACAAGTTAAACAATAATCATTTTGTAGCATTAACTAATGATTATTTTGTATAAATTAAAAAAAAAATTCATTTCATATATAATTTTTCAACCAACACTAAATTTATGTAAATATTAGGAAAATTCTTTATGATCATATGCTTTTTGTAATTTCAACAAAATAATTATGAAAAAATCATTACTTATTGTATAAAATTAAGCTAAAATTATTTTTGTAAAAAAAAAATAAAAATTAATTATTTGTATAAATTTTTAAAAGTTACAATAAAAATAATTTATATAATTTTTTTACAAAAATAACTATTAGTTTAATGTAAAGAAAAAAAATTAGGTCTTAATTATTTTGTTGAAATTTAAAATAAAAATAGATCATAAAGAGCTATTACAATATTTATTTAAATTTAGAGTTGATTAAAGAATTTTACAATTATTAATATGTAAATAATAATTTAATAAGTTTAAAGGTTTTGTAACCATTATATCAAAATTTATTATTTGATTTTATGTTTTTTTTTAATTTATTGCAATTAATAAATATAATTCATTAATAGTACATATTCCCCATTTCTTTTAATCCATATAATCTAGGAATATAACGTCTCCCCAGTTGATCAAAGCACAAAAATTGCAACTAAATTTGAACAGAATACCCAGAATTCATCAACAGCATTCCCTAGTCCAAAGCCTTAATCTGATCAAACCATTCGAAAACACGTGTTGATTGTCAACATGATACACATGGCATCCATATTTCCTATTAACACCCTATAAATATCTCCAAATCCTGAGACCTTCAACACTAAAAGCTTTATTGATTGCTTAATTTTTTTTTTTTCTCGCTGTTTTAGAGAAATTAATTAAACTGAAGACATGGAGGCAGCACAGAATGCAGCTGGCCAGGCCAAGGGCAAAGTTGAGGTGACATTCGTGAATGAATGCTCCTTAAATTTGTTCCTTTCTCACTCTCTCCATCTATCTATATGTATATAATGATGTTGTGTGCATACATTTATGTATGCATGTTTTTCTTTCAGGAAAAGAGCAACCAGATGATGACTTCTGCTGGCAATGCTTCTCAGTCTGCCAAGGACTCGTGCCAACAGGTTCAAAATATATAAGAATACAATACAATTTTTTAATATTTCATGAGTTAGTATACAGCACAATGCCTGTTATAGTGATTTAAAGCATATTTAGTATTGAGATATTGTGGTCGCACAGTTACTGTATTACCCAAAAAAAAAAAACAGAAATACCAAACACTTCTTTATTAACTGCAGTTTTTTATTATCCTTTTGATAAACCTTGTGTAATATTTCAGGCTGGGCAGCAGGTGAAGGCCGAAGCTCAGGGAGCTGCAGATGCTGTAAAGAGCACTGTTGGAGCAAACAAATGAAGATCATGATGGTAATGGGATGCATATATGCATTCTCAATCGGCAGTTCATCTGATCTGTTTTCTTCTTTTACCAAATCAGTTTTCAGTGTGTGTCTTTTTTTTTTTACTTTTATAAATATTAAGTTTCAGTTGTTTTTCCCACTTGACACATTTTGTATGGGTCCAGGTTGTTCTGTCTATCGTAATCTGTTCTTCTAGTACAATAAATCTGTGTGCACTTTGAACTACAAAATGGCGTATATCTTAATTTTACCATTTGCTGTAGATAGGAAATGAGTGATGATTTCTCCAATCCAAAAAGTTCCCCATTTCTTAATTTTTTTATAATCATAATTTTTTAATTCCCAAGTGAAATGACCAAAATAAATACATATTTATCAAATAATTAATGAGTTGTGTTAATAGATGGAGTGTTGACATAAAATGTGAAATATATTGGAACCAACAGAAACTCACCAACTCCCATGAAAATCCTGATATCTATGGAATATCTACCGGAAGAAATAATAACAAAGAGAACCAATTTGGTAAACTGATTCATTTTGTTGATTTATATGGTAGGAGAAAAGAAAGGCCAATAGCAAACACATCAACTTTTCGTCAATATCGAGCAGAAACTGTCAGTAGCAGCATCTCAACTCGCAGTAACTGAAAAAATAAAGGACAAAAAACAGTAAGAGAAGTTCTAACAAGTCTAAGCTGATTTTTGTTCACTATGTTGTAGGATATGTCCATGATCCCAGGTGGGAAAATTGAATCTGTTGCAGTATTTTCAGCAACCTTTGCCACAGAAGTGACATGACTGGAGGTATAAACAGTAGATCGATAAGTGGAATTCTTGTCGGTGATTTTGCATGTTTCAGTATCTGCATTAGGCAAATGATAAATGTTAAAGAAAAATGCAAGAATACCCTGACATCAGACCCTCATGAAATCTGTCCTTTGCATAGTAGAATCATTCTGATTGAACTATATTCAGTGTATTTGACCAAAAGGCATGTAAAATGGCCAACACATGCATACTGCACGGGAAAGGCATACGAGCTAAACATTTCAAAGCATCATTCATTGTTTGGACATTACCATCCTGCTGTAATTTCAAGAATGTGTTCTATGAAAGAGCCATGTGGCCATTGACCTCCATGTATGTGGTAGCCACTTACCGCGTCCACTTTCACTACAAATATTTATTAACGCAGGTTAAAAAAAAATCCCGTAAACAGTCACCATCAACATGTTTAATGGCGTCCCTACTCTATGAGACAACTAAATCTGCTCAACATTTGTCATGTACTAGCGAACTTGTCTGAGGTCAATAAAGGCAGCCATACATAGGTTCTATTCTCCAGAAACAGAAAGACAAAATGTCGAAAAATGGTGCACAAAAATAAGAATCTGTTCAGGGAAGAGAGAAATAGTGGGTAAGCTTTCACAGTTATGGGCATTACCGTCTCTAACGGAGCCCCAGTGACTAGGCAACTTTATCGTCCCAACCTGATGAGTCCCGTGTATAAAGCCAGGTCTCAAAATCACACCTGTTACAAATTAAAAATAGTAACCGTTCTTAGCATTAAGTTGCTCCAGCCATGAGAATTGTACGTTGTTATGTAGATACAATCATGTGATTGGATGCATAATTGAAAAGAACCTCCATTTCCCATGGGTTTTAACTTAAAATTTCCCAGCACCCATCTGCAAATGGAAACAAAATCTAGATTCTGAGCAAGCAAAATATGAGACTTCACCTATGTGTGGCAGTTTTGCCATCTCTTTTTCAGTAGCTCTCTGCAGAAGGATAAGGACAGAATTATTTGTCACAACAGGGAATAGAGAGAAAAAAGTATCTGTAAGTAGTGCACATAAAACTGATACATTTAGTGCTGCACCAGCTAAAATCTGCTGATTGTGATGAAGAAAAAAGAACTGCAATTTAGATTGGTGCTGCAGGAGCCAGGACAGGTCTATGTACATTTAGTCCAACTTAGCTTGTCTCAGAATACATTAAAGTGGCTAATTACACAATCTTGAGAGTTCAAAGTTGTGCGATATCTAAGGAATCCATTTGCCACTATGTGATTGTGTCATAAATGCCATTGAAATACTTGATTCAACAGGGCACTCCTTTGATT
Source organism: Trichilia minutiflora (assembly GCA_035590515.1). NCBI lineage: Eukaryota > Viridiplantae > Streptophyta > Magnoliopsida > Sapindales > Meliaceae > Trichilia > Trichilia minutiflora. Next base: position 6,169 of record JAVXUL010147077.1, read on the forward strand.
ATGAATGAATTAGCGAGCAAGAAGGTACCTTTCCCTCATAATATCCTTGTAGTAAATCATTTACAAAACCAAGGTCAGAGGCAGAGATATACACAAATCTTTTAACACTTGCAGAAAATGATGTGCATGAAGAAACCAATCAATTATAAATCACACATCTCCAAAGAGAATGACGCAAATCATCAAGATCAAGTTGCACGACATGATGACATACAACTTCCAAGTAAGCCAATTACAAGAGCTAAGGCTAATAGCTAAGGCTTTGCAAGAAATGGTTAGGAAGATATGTTGGACTGATATGAGTGTACTTACTGATTATTTGAGTGTAAAGGAAGAAGCAAAACTAATCCATCTCACTCAAATACTTGAAAATCAAGTTCAGGGCCTCAGGCTAGTTGAGCTTAGTTGCTGTAATTAGGTTTAATTAATTTGGGCTTAATACTTTAGTATGTAGTTAGTTGAGCCTAATTCCTTTATTTGGGTTTAATTAATTTGAACATATTATTTTAACTTATATTTGGATTTTAATTTAAAGTTGGGTCAGATGTTTGGGTCATTTTTTTAAAGCCTTTTAGAATTAAGGTTAGGGTTGCTTTGTTGTTATAAATACTCTTGTTTACTTCCATTGTGGCAGACTTCTTTGGAATGAAATTTTTTTGGAAGAGTTGAGTTTTACTCTTAATGTTCTTTAAAGAATTCTCTTAAACTTATCAATTGATTTATCAATTGTGGCATTCATTCTTTTTCATCCAAATACCTTTTATTCATATTCCTAGCTGAATATTCAATCAAGATTCTAAATTCCTCCACCTGAAATTCTAAATTGGAAATTGTGGTTCATGGTGTTAATTTGATTTGAGAATTTTTAAAATTCGAACTTGGGTTTTTTGCATCATTTGGTATCAGAACTTTGGCTCAAATTAGGTTCTAATCTATCATTAATGTTATTTTGATGATTTATTGTTTCAAAATTAGTTTATTTACAACTAGACCTAGTTTTTTTCTCTCTCTACAATGCAAATTTCGGTACCTTCATCCAAAGTTATGATTTTTTTGAGTTGATCTTGTTGAATCCTTTTTTAATTTTGATCAATCATTGTTGGAATATAAGAAATAAAAAAATCAAAAAAAAAATAAAAGTAAAAAAAAAATCATTTAAAAGCTTGTTGCATGTTTCGGCTAAAACATAAACAAACAGCAAATTGATTTCATTTTTGTCCAACAAGTTAAATCCCTATTTTGTTGATCATTATCGATCAAAATACAAAGAAATTCAAGACTCCAAGTCATTCTCCACATTTGAAGAATCAATGTCCCTTTTAAATTTCTTGTTTGCATTCCTTACATCGTTTCTTGTTTTCTTTTTCTTCTTTTTTCGTTCTTTCTCATTTCTGAAGTAAATTGCTGCAAATTAGATTTCTTTTGATTTGTTTGACCTGAGTTTATTGAAGAACGATAAGAGAAATTCAAGAGAGATAAAAGGCAAGAGTAGTGAGTGCAAAAGAGGGTAAAAGCCAAAATTTGTGTGAAACACGAGGAAATTAAGTGCAAACACGTGAGGGAGTGTTGTAAAGTTATTAATATTCTTTTGCAAGTCTAAAATCATGTTAAAAAGAGGTGGTAATAATAGTGAGAACTCTAGCAGAGGTAGTAAGAAACAAGATGAAGCAGTAGATAATACTTATACTATACAAACTATGTTTCAACAATTTGAGAGGTTAAACACAGTGCTAGTAGATGTTTGAGAAAGTTTGTATAGACATGAAACTGAGATTAGGGAGTTGAGGAGGGGGCAACTCAATGCGAGAAGGGATGAACCTAATGAAAGAAGAGCATATAGATGAGTAAATGCTCCAAATGTTATGCCTATACATGAAGATGAGTTAGATGATGATGACAATGATGATTTTGATAATGAGGAGTTTACTAGGGGCAAAACTTTACGTAGGGCAGCAAGGAATGAAAGGTGGCCTAGAAGAGAGCAAGGCGACTAAAATAATATTGATAGGAACTTGGGAAGCATTAAAATGCAAATTCTATCTTTTCGAGGTAAAAATTACCCAACCGTGTATCTTGAATGGGAATAGAAAGTAGATCGCATATTTGAATGTCACAACTATTTCAAGGAAAAGAAAGTGAAATTGGCAGCAATTGAGTTTATCGATTATACTCTTGTCTAGTAGGATCAGTTGCTGTTAAGTAGGCGTGGGAATAGAGAGTCTCCTATCAAGAATTGGGATGATATAAAATCTATAATGAGAAAGTGGTTTATTCCTAATCACTACTATAAAGACCTGTATCATAGGTTTCAAAGTCTCACTCAAGGATCTAAAAGTGTGAAAGATTACCACAAGAAGATGGAAGTTGTTATGATTAGAGCTGATATAAAAGAGGATAGGGAAGCCGCTATAGCTAGGTTTCTATATGGATTGAATCAGGATATTGCCAATATAGTGGAGTTGCAGTACTATGTAGAGCTAAAAGACATGGTGCACATGGCTATGAAGATAGAGAGGCAACTCAAACAAAAGGGTATGATTAAATATTCATAAAAGTCTTTAGGTTCTTCTTCTTCTTCTTGGAAGTCAAATTAGGGTAAAAGTAGGGATGACAAAATTGGTCAAAGGCCAAAAGATGAGAAAGACAAGGGCAAAGATAAAATGGACAGTAGTAAAAAAAGATAACAATTCTTCCCAAAACTCTAGTTATAGACACATTAAATGCTTTAAATGTTTGAAAACTGATTATATTGCATCTCAGTGTCCACATAAGAGGGCAATGATCATGAAAGATGATGGACCTATTGAGACTGAAAGTGGCAGTAGTGAAAGTGACTCTATGCTATCTTTAGAGGATGCTAGTGATATTGAGTGTTCTGCACATAGAGATGCATTAGTCACTAGGCGTTTACTGAGCATGCATGTAGATGACACAAGTGTTAATGAGCAGTGAGAAAATATTTTCCATACTAGGTGCCATAATAATAATAAAGTGTATAGTATGATTATTAATGGGGGAGCTAAACTAATGTAGCTAGTACTATCCTTGTTGATAAATTAGGATTACCTTGTAGTAAACATCCCAGACCTTATAAGCTTCAGTGGTTGAACGAGAACGGTGAAGTTAGGGTGCACAAACAAGTGAATGTTGCTTTTTTAATTGGAAAATATGCTGATGAGGTGTTGTGTGATGTAGTGCCAATGCAAGCTAGTAACTTATTGCTCTATAGACCTTGGTAATATGATAGGCATGTAATTCATGATGGATTCGAGAACTGGTACTCTTTTGTAAAGGATGGTAAAAATGTGACTCTTGTACCATTGACACCTAGACAAGTATATGAGGATCAAATAAGACTTAAACAAGCCAATAATGAGAGAAAAGAAAGAGAGGCTGAAAGTTATAAAAAAGGAGAGATTGAGAGAAAAGCAAACGGTGAGTCTGAAAGGAATGAGAAAGAAAAAAGACGGTTTGAAATAAATAAAAAGGATGATAACCAAGGAGAGAAAAAGAAATTGTGCGAAAAAGATGAGAGTGAAACAGCAAAAGAGAGAAAAGTGAGCTTATATGCAAAAGAAAGAGAGTATAAGAGTGCTTTTTATGCTCAAAAGCCATTAAATGTACTATTATACAAAGAAGTTTATTTGAATACTAACGACTTCACCTCTTCTTTGTCTTGTGTTGCTGTTTTGGTAATACAGGGATATCAAGATGTTTTTCTTGACGAAGTGCCTAAAGATTTGTCACCAATTAGGGGGATTGAGCATCAAATCAACTTTGTACCTGGAGCTACTATTTTTAATTGACCAGTTTATAAAAGTAACCCTAAGGAGACAAAGGCACTTCAGAGGTAAGTGGAGGAGTTATAACGAAGGGACATATGAGAGAGAGCATAAGCCTGTGTGTTGTACCTGTGCTTTTAGTGCCAAAAAAGATGGCTCATAAAGGATGTGTATGTAGAGTAGTCAACAAAATCACTGTAAAGTATGACCACCCTATCCTTAAGTTAGATGAATTGTATGATTCTAACATATTTTTTAAAATTGATTTAAAAAGTGGTTACCATGAAATTAAAATGAAACTTGGTGATGAATGGAAAACTGCATTCAAAACTCAATATAGATTGTATGAGTGGATGGTAATACCTTTTAGATTGACAAATGATCCTAGTACTTTTATAAGATTAATTAATCATATCTTCCGTGCTTTTATTGGTAAGTTTGTTGTGGTCTACTTTGATGACATCTTAGTATATAGCAAAGACTTGGAAGAGCATATGTATCATTTGAAATGTGTGCTCAATGTACTTAGAAAGGAGAAGTTGTATGCTAATTTGAAAAAGTGCACCTTTTGTATGAAAAAGGTCATATTTTTAGGTCATATTGTTAGTGCAAAAGACATTAAAGTAGATGAGGAAAAGGTTAGGGTAATCAAAGATTGGATGACCCCAAAGAGTGTGACTAAAGTGAGGAGTTTTTATAGGAGATTTGTGAAAGATTTCAGCACCATTACTGCACTTATAACTAAAGTGATCAAAAAGAATGTGGGGTTTAAATGGGATTTAAAATAAGAAAATGCTATTTGGGGAAAAATACAAGACCGACACGTTGGACCCCTTCAGTAGCCATCTTAAAGGACCCACATCTCAGGTATTTTTTTACCCAGGTATTCACCGTCCCAGGAATCCCATCTCCTTAGGTATTCTTTCGCCCCAGAAATCCATTGTCTCAAGAATTCCATCACCTCAGGTATTCTTTCGCCTCAGGCATTCACCGTCCCAGGAATTCTATCACCTTAAATATTCTTTCGCCCGAGGCATTCTTTGTCCTACGTATATCATCGTTTCAAACATTATAGGCCCAGGAATTCTAATCATCCCAGGAATATTTTTTCTTAGGCATCCTCCGCCCCAGGGACCAACCCAGTATCCTTGAGGAGCAAGCCTATCAGTACCAATGTAAGCAACTGTTCCATTCAGGGATTCCTTCTAAACCTGGCCTATGAACTATCTCGGATCAGGGTACCTTTTGGGCACATGCCCCTCCTTCATCTAAAAAATAGGAATGATTGTTGACAGCATTCTAGGAATCTTTCGTCCTAGAAATTTTTTTCTTAGGCACCCTTCGCCCCAGGGACCAAGCTAGTATCCCTGAGGAGCAAGCCTATTAGTGGCAATGTAAGCAACTGCTCCAGTCAGGGATTCCTTCTAAACCTAGCCTATGAACCGTCCCGGATCAGGGTACCTTTTGGGCACGTGCTCCTCCTTCATCTAAAAAATAGGAATAATTACTGACAGCAGGCCTATTATCGAAGTAGCCACCCATCATAAATACACCTATCCCATCCTCTGACTATTTTCAAGTGATGGGACAGTGTCAGGCCTGCCATCTTCAGATGTGTCAATAATATTAATGAAATGCGACTGCACTCTATCCCATGATAGACATCCCATCATTTCTATTCTTTGATGCCTAGTCACCATCAGGGGGGCATTATATAAAGCAAGCTTCTTCAATGAGAAAGGGACTTGACTTTTTGAACTTTTGGAAAAACTTGAAACAAAAGGACTTTCGCTATTCTCCAAACACTCTTCCTCCTTCAAAGTATTTGGGTAACTTCTGTGTTAGCTTTTCTTTAGTTATTTTTGATTTCTTTCTTCTTGATTTGTCGAAAACGGCACTTCCTTCCTTCTCTATTTTTTTGACTTAGGCATTAAAATTTTCCCATCGAGAACTCCTCTCGGCGTCACTCCGAAGGTGTTATCATTTTACAGGCTTATGAGGTAAAGTTTCGCCAAAAATAACCACATCTATAGTCAACCTTTGATGAAAAAGTTATCATTCGATAACAAGCCTCATCGTACTCACACCTCGCCAGTTGAGTCATTCCGTATTGACCGTGAGGAAGGTCCACAGATAATTCTCACACCAACAAATGCTTTTAACACTTTGAAAGAAAATTTTCTTCTGCTCCTTTGTTGGTGTTACCTGATTTGGATAAAACTTTTGAGATTAAATGTGATGCTTTTGGGATTGGTATAGGGCTGTTTTGATGCAAGAAAAGAGGTCAATCGTATTTTTAGTGAAAAGCAAAATGGGGCAGCATTGAACTATTTCACATGTGACAAAGAGTTGTATGGATTGGTGAGAGTATTGGAGACATGACAACACTACATATGACCTAAAGAATTTGTGATTCATTCGGATCATAAATCTTTGAAACACTTGAAAGGGCAAAGAAAGCTGAACTGACTCCATGCCAAATGAGTGAAATTCATAGAGAGCTTTTTATATATAGTTCAGTACAAGCAAGATAAGAAGAATGTAGTATGCTTTAATCTCTACACTTAGTTCTAGATTGTTAGATTTTGAGCATATTAAGGAATTGTATGCTAAAGATACTAATTTTGCTAATGTGTATGAGATATGTGAGAAGCAGAGGTGGCAAACGGGCCGGGCCGATACGGCCCAACCCATGAAAATAAGGTCCTCACTGACTATTGTGTCTGACCAGGCCGAGCCCGATAAAAAAATTAAAGGCTCAGTACGGCCCATGAAGTACAACCCAAAAGTGTCGTGCCGTGTCGTGCCCGTGGGCCGAGCTCATGGGCCAAAATATTATTTAATAATATATTATTATTATTTTAAGTATATATTTATATTATTTATGGGATCGTACCGCGCTTGGCACGGCCCATCACGGGCTCGTACCGAGCTCAACCCGCGAACTTAATCCCTCGATATGGCACGACCCTTTTAATGGATTGAATCGTGCTGGACTTTCACTGTTCACGGGCCAGGCTAGCCTGGCCCATTTGCCATTTCTAGTGAGAAGGCTGCTTTTAATAAGTTTTATAGGTATGATGGATTTTTATTTAAAGAGAATAAACTTTGTGTACCTAATTACTCATTGAGAGAGTTACTTGTGCGAGAGTGTTATAGTGAGGGTTTGATAGGTCATTTTGGTGTGCATAAAACTCTAGTATACTATATGAGCATTTCTTTTGGTCACATATGTGTGGGATGTAGAGAGGGTGTGTTCTAGATGCTACATGTAAACAAACTAAGTCTAAGGTTATGCCACATGGACTATATTCACCATTACCTATACCTAAAGAACCTTGAGTTGATATTTCTGTGGATTTTGTGTTAGGTTTTCCTAGGTTAAAAAGTGGCATGAATTCAATATTTGTGGTAGTGGATAGATTTTCGAAGATGGTACATTTTATACCATACCATAAGACTGATGATACTACACATATAACTGATTTATTCTTTAGGAATATTGTACATTTGCATGGCATTCCTAAGACTATTGTGAGTGATAAGGATGTTAAATTCCTTAGCTATTTTTGGAAAGTATTGTGGGGTAAGTTGGGTACTAAACTTTTGTTTTCAACTACTTGTTATCCATAAATTGATGGACAAACTGAAGTAGTTAATAGAATTTTAACTATTTTATTACGAACTATTATTCAAAATAATTTAAAATCATGGGAAGATTGCATACCATTGGTTGAATTTACTTATAATAGAAATGTACATAATTCTACTGGTTTTTCTCCTTTTAAAGTTGTTTACGATTTTAATCCTTTGACACCATTAAATCTATTGCCTTTGCCATTAAATGAGATATCAAGTTTAGATGGACAAAAGAAGGCTGAAATGGTGAAAAAGATTCATGAACAAGCTAGATAAGACATTGAGAAAAAGAATAAACAATATGCAATACAAGCCAATAAAGAGAGAAAATAGGTCACATTTGAACCAGGAGATTGGGTGTGAGTGCATATGAAGAAAGAGAGGTTTTCCTATAAAAGAAAATCCAAATTGGAGCCAAAGGTGATGGTCCCTTCCAAGTGTTAGAGAAGATTAATGATAATGCTTATCGTTTAGACCTTCCAGGTGACTATAAAGTGAGTGCATCTTTTAATGTTTCTGATCTTTCTTCTTTTGATGTAGGTGAAGATTTGAGGATGAATCCTTTTAAGGAGAGGGGGAACAATGTAAATCATCAAGATTAAGTTGTACGACATGATGACATACAACTTTCAAGTGGGCCAATTACAAGGGCTAAGGCTAAAACGATTAAAGAGGCTTTGCAAAGAATGGTTAAAAAGATATTTTGGACTGATATGATTGTACCTACTAATTATTTGAGTGTAAAGGAAGAACCAAAACTAATCCATCTCACTCAAATACTTGAAGATCAAGTTCAGGGGCCTCAAGCTAGTTAAGCT
>JAVXUL010147088.1:0-14405 GCA_035590515.1 Trichilia minutiflora
ATATTATACGGTGATAGTCCCGAACAATATGACCCGATTGATTCTAGGGTATATCTCCAACACCTGTATGGTCTATAGTCCATTAGTATCTCTTGTTTAGTTTATTTGACATATGAGACTTTTATGAATTTCTATAGAATTTGTAATAAATATTTGAATTGAATTTTGGGATAGATTGAATCCCACATATTTATATTTGATTTAGAATTTTATGGATCGTTATTCTTGTATTTATATACATATTTGAAGTGTTTGAGATTACTTTGAGAATTATTTTGAAATTCGGGTGTTTGGTTGAAATTTATTGAAAGTGTTACTTGAGAGATTTTGAAACAAGTTTTGTAAATGCCTTACAGGCTCACAAGGTATATTTTGACGATTGGATATATCTTGGGAGTCTGTGACGGTTGTCACCTGTGAAATTTACGTGTTGGAACGTGATAAATATAATACTTTATACTATAAAAAAATTTAATCTATAATTTATATTCATATGCATTTAGAAAAAAATTATTAAATATAAATATAAAATTATAAATTAAATTTTTTATTTTATAATATTTTACAATAAAATATTTATAATTTAATTTTTAAAAATTAAATTTAAAATATTTTTATTGTAAAATTTATGAATACATTTTTATTTTATAATTTATAAAATAGAAATAAAAATAAATTATAAAATAAAATTAAATTAAATTACAAAATAATTTGGATGTATAAATTTTTATTAATATAAAATAAAATTTATTAAATTTAATTTTAAAAAATTAAATTATAAATTTTTTTAGTATAAATTATTATAAAATAAAAAATTAATTTATCATTTTATATTTAAAAATACTTATGAATATAATTTTATATTTTTTAGTATAATTTTTATTAATAAATTTTTTAGAAATGATTATGAATACAAATTATAAATTAAATTTTTTTTTATAGTATAAAGTATTATAGTTGTTCAATAATTTAAATAAAAATTTTAAATTTTTTTTATTTAATTTTTAAAAATAAAAATAAAATAATTTTTTTATAAATTTAAATTATACAATAAAAATAAATTCATAAATTTTTATGAATATAAAATAAAAGTATTTTAAATTTAATTTTTAAGAATTAATATATAAATTTTTTAGAGTAAAGTTTTATAAAATAAAAAATTAATTTATAATTTTATATTTATATTTAATAAACTTTTTCGAAATGCTTATGAATTTGAATTATAAATTATTTTTTTATAATATAAAGTATTATAGTTGTTTAATAATTTAAATAAAATATTTAAACTATTTTTATTTAATTTTTAAAAATGAAATAAATTTTTTATAAATTCAAATTATATAATAAAAATATATTCATAAATTTTTATGAATATAAAATAAAAATATTTTAAATTTAATTTTTGAGAATTAAATTATAAATATTTAAGTATAAATTATTATAAAATAAATTATTAAAATTATAAATTAAATATAAAATATTTTTATATAATTTAATTATTTTAATTTAAGAATTTATATTATAAAAGTCAAAAATTTATATTAAGAATTATTAAAATTTTGTGTGATAAATGTATGTATTTTTATTATTAATAAAGGTGATTTTTATCATTTGCTTAAATTATAAAAATATTTATTAAAAATTTAGTAATAAAAAATAAATATATTTTTTTGTGATAAATTTATTAACAAAAAAAAATATTTTAAAAAATCATAGAATTTGTCATTCTCCCTTATAGATACGAGAAAGTTACTTTACGAGCAAACTTGTTATTAGGGACGGATTTTATTTTTCATCCCTCGTTACTACTTTTTATGAAAGGAGGGCTTCTTTATTGATGCGACAATGTAACTATCATTTTGAACGACATAATTTATGATCACATAGTAATGATCATAAACAAAATTATCAAAATCGTAATTTTAATTAAAATAATTTTTTATTTAAAAAATCAGAATGTTAAATTGAAACATAAAAACGAAATTTTTAATAATATATAAATAATAAAATATTAAATTTTTTTTTATAAATTAATAAAATCGATCAAATATTTTTATTATTTTATTATTTTTGATTTTAATTAAAATTAAAATTATTTTTTATTAAAATTACGATTTTAATTAATTTTATTATTTAAAATTATAATTTTGATAACATTAAGCGATCAAGAATCGTCATCAAACGCAGGCCCATCAGAAGTTTGTCATTGACAAATCACTGTCAGAAGTAGGCCCACTCTCCAGCAACCTCTTAGTACAACCAAAGTATAAGTATCGAGCAGAAACATATGCATGTTATGCTACGAAGATGAATCATAAGATTCATAACAATTCTCAATTTCCCACTCTACTATAGTATCTTACAGTTGGGCTTCATTTTCCACCACTTTAGAGTTCTTCCAAAACAGAAAACCCGCAATAAAAATAAAGATGCCGAAGCCTGATATATTGTCTCTGTTAATTATAGAAGTATTGAGCTTTAAATAATATTATTTGATTATTTTGACATTTTAACAATGGTATAACGGATTTAATTGCGTCATTATCTAGACTACAAATTAGCTTGTTTTAGAAAACTTTTTTTTTATAATTTCAGTTGAAAACACCTATTTCTAAGGTGTTTATATCATGGCATCTATTTTTGTGATATTTATACTATAATGTCTAGTTGAGTACTATATCAATATTAGATATAATTATCCAACGTATTTAAAGATTATTTAAGATTACAATATAAGAATTAATTAAAATCTTTTAATTATCTTATATTTTTATAAAAAATATATCTCTTAAATTTAAATAAAAAATTAATACAATAATAATCGTCGAACATATCTTTATTCATCAAATCATATCTCTTAGGAATTGATCCAAAAAACTTTACCTATTATATATTTCGTTGTTCATCATATTTAAAAAAATTTAAAATGATTATTTAATAAAAAATATTTCACAATAACGAGAACAAGTTTTTTGTGAAACATATCTCACCAAATAATTATTGATCTTATTACTATAGTGGTTAAGCGGTTAGTGTCAATCCTCACTTGATGATATCTATAATAATTAAAAAGAATTGATGCAACCTTTTAGTGAAGGAAAGGATCATTAATTCTTCGTTCAGATACGTTTTACAATGATGACAATTAATTTTTTCTAAAATATATTTTACCAAATAATTGATGATCCTTTCTTCATCAGAGGATCGTTTTAATTCTCTGTAATAACATTAAACAATATACATAACATTTCAATCTTATTAGAACAATATATATGTTCGAAATGATGCAAAAATAATGTCTATTTCAATTTGGTTTTTATTGATTTGCTTTCATATATATATATATATATTATTTGTTATTCACACGTTGATAGTGTAATTGACATAAATAAATTTAAGATTGTGTGATTAGGTACATGATTTTAAATTCGATTTTTTGGATGTATTCGTGATTTAAGTAAAAAGTCATGATGATAAAATACTACACTAATCCTCTTAAAAGATTAATCGAGATACGTATAAATTGGCTCCAATAACTTAATTATCAAAAAAAAAAAATACTATTTATTAATTATGAGAGTATATTTTTGCAATGCCTAATTTCTGAAATATACTTTGCTGTTACTTCTTTCTTCTTCTTTTAATTGAAGTTTATCAAACATATAAACTTCACGTATGTATTTAATCTTCAAATAAAAAAGTTACAAACGTTGACATATAAAATTCCTGCATTTAAAAATATGGTAACATGCCAATTTGGAAATATAGTAACATTGCAGTAGTACGGTTTACATATCATAATATAATACATCAATTTATAACTTGTAGTTATCAACTATCTTAAAATAATTAAAAAAAAGCTTTAATGCCCATTCGTATTTATTTTTTAAGTAGTAAAAATATTTCAAATGTATCTATAAATTATTTTTTAAAAATGTTGTATATACAAAATATATATTGCAAGTATAATCGAATTTTTTAATATATTTCATTTTATCTATTATCGATAGTAAAAAAAAAAATTCACATCTTCAATTTCATTATCTATTTTTAGAAGATCTTGTTGATAATAATGAATTATCAACTCAATAAATTATTTATTTTATTAATAATTAAAAAATAAAAAAATTAATTTAATAAAATAATAAATAATAATTCATATACATATAAAAAAATAATTTTAAAAAATAATATTTATCAATATCATATAAAAATATAAATCTCTTTATATTAACGATATAATATATTTTTTATAAAAATAATTCATATACTTTAACAATATTAAAAAAAAAAATTACAGTTAGTAATACAATTAATCACTTCCAACATCAAACAACCCATAAATGGTCACAACACTATCAAACTTAAAAAATAATTGGACTACCATGGTGAGCCAACGAATTGCGGCACGTTTGGTGATTGTGCTTGTATTACTAAAATTGCAACCATTTTTTTTTTCTGCACACATCCTCCACAGTTGATGGCATTCGTATTTTTTATCCTCTTGGATGATTGACTTTCAATTGGAGGTTTTACAGGGATCTGCTGAACAACATCAGGCACCACCCAATCTAATTGATAACCCACAGGATAAATAGACTCTTCATATATGCCAATGAGATAATTATTTTGTAGTAATTAGACCACAGGTTGCTTAAGCTCATATTAATGTCTCTGACAATAGCGCCAGTACATGAAGATAAAGAAATTAATCTAGTTGAAACTATACGCAGTTACATGTCTTGTTAATTGAGTTCACAATACCATTAGTGTTCCTCTTTTTAACCAGATGATAGAATTGATCAATAGGGAATCCCGGAATGGTTATTGCGAGTTTCTTATTAAGGTCAAACTTAGCATTCACCCTTAGTGTGGTCGATGTAGGACAAGCAACAGTTTTTTTTTTCTTGTAGAAACCACCTTTATAACATGCTTCGTATAAAACTCAAAAATTAAAATAAGCTCTCTGCACGTCTAAGAACTTTGTTGGTGGTCATTATATTGTACCTATAACTTGTGAAGTAGGCTCGCGCACATATATGAACCCCAACATTGTCAAAGTATCTAGCTGCGGTTGAATTTAATATCTTCATATCTCTCATGTGCTTATTGAACTCGGATAAACGATATGTCTTCACAGTCAACTAATAACTTACCATGAACCTGTCAATATTGAAACTTTTAAACTTGAATTTAGTTTTCAAGTTACTAGAAATGTGATGGGCATACAAACCATGTGTAATATTAGTGAACATGCTCCGCAACTCTTTATCAATACTGTTATGCTGATTAGAAATGAAAAAAAGACTTGTCACATCTCCAATAACTCCACACAATTTGGACAAAAATCATTGTTATGAATAATCGTTATCAGAGTGAACGATTCCAAATATTAATAGATAAATTTATTCATTTTCATCTATACAAATTGTTAAATGCAGAGTTCAAAAGTATACAACCTTTAAAAAAGTATTGTCGATAGTAATATCCGACCTTATCAAATTATGAAATCCCTTAAAACTTGTCCCATTTGAACGTTCTTTTATGAATTTAAGGATAATATAATTATTTTTCATCATGTCCGTGCATAGGGGTATGCAAAGTTAATAAATAGTCAACATATGATATTAAATTTCAATAATTATTTTAAAAAAATTAATTTAATAAAACTTGCATGTAGAAGTTTTAAATATAGGTTTAATAATATTAAATATTAGTTTTATTTATAAGTGTATTTAAATGATATTTTTTAAATTTAAGAGATGGAGAAGGAAAGTATCAATTTGATTTATAAAGCGTTAATAGTTGTGAAAAGTGTTGACGCTTATTGAAGAAGTATCTACTGGTGTATTATGTCTTAGAAACTATTCATATTTTCGGTTTCAAGGTATATTGTCATGTATCATTGCATATATATATATATATATATATATATCTACTGGTGTATTATGGCTTAGAAACTATTCATATTTTCGGTTTCAAGGTATATTGTAATGTATCATTGCATATATATATATATATACTAATAAAGAAATTATTTCTATCATATATGTATGCTGCTTGCTCTTTTAATTACACTAATGAATGGAGTATACATATGAATATTTAGATAATTGGATTATTAAAAATAATTTCCTACGTACGCAGTATCGATTGGACATCGATATCTCATAGTAACCACACTAATTATCTCTAAAAAATATTATGAGAAGATATAAGTGCGGATGATATGATAGTCATATTATTAGAAATGATAAATCACATAGAATATATGTGATCAATGATTCATCATTTGATTGTACTAGTATGTGACATACTTCTTAGACCTTAGATGTCATAGTCATTATCTAATATAGATACATATAGTTTATATGGTGTATAAGTGTAGGATTAATCATATCTTATACAAGAAGTTAGTTTGGTCATGAGTTGTTTATATTAAAATACGAATAATTATCAAGATGTGATCCGTCAACTCGATGTATATAAGATTCAAGTTATCATTGAGTCGATTCAGATTTGAGTTTTCAATTGAATATTGGTAAACAATTGAAGCCTAAGTCTTTGACCAGAGCAAAAGAAAAGTCACATGGAAGAGTTTTGTGATGATGTATTTAGTATGTAATGACCAATGATAAGAAATTAAACTAAGTTTAGGGTTTTTGACCTTTTGTGAGTTTTGATATAGTCAAAATTAGAAGACAGAAGGACATTACTCACACAAAACGTATAATTAACTAATAAAAGGTTTGATGAAGATTTTTTATTGTAATTTAAAGACTATGGTATATTAGTATATGTTAACCATAATCATTAGATATTCAAAAAGTTCAGAACGGAATCAATAAGACTGATTTTGACTCACGGCTAATATCATAGTGAATCAAGAGATTACAATCATAAATTTATGCTCAATTTTGTTTTAAGAGAGAATAAATATTATCCGCAAGAGAGTTAGTACTCTTAGAGATAATATTTAATAGAAAAATATAAACGACTTACACGTTAAATAATTTAACAAACTTGAGAGCTTTAATACGTGACCCGAATATAACTTAAAGTAAGTTACAATATTCTTTTATTATTTAAGAATAAAAATAAAATTAAAATAAACTTGGTTAAAGCGAGTTTGAATAGGTTTAAGACATTTTTATCATTAAAGTGTTTAATGAGGGCAAATTTATCATTTTGCATATTACTATTACAAAGCTTGTATTACAAGCTTTAGGACATAAAAGTCTTTGACTTAAATGTTGTATACATATTGGTAATTATAGCAAAATTATAAAAGGGGGTCATGTTTTCTTTTCAAGTCAATATTTTCATTTTTCAAAAGTTGAAAACAAAACATATTTTGGCCTTATCTCTCTCTCCTTTCAGCCAACCATTTTCAAGAGCATAAAGATTTGATTTCTCGGAGGTTTTGAGCTTTTGAAGCTTTTCTTCATCATTTGACACTAAAGGTTAGTATTAATTAGCAATTGATTTGATGAATTTAGCAAATTTGTACCCGAATGTATGTTTAGTGCATTAAAACTCTAATACCTTGCTAATCACTTTAATAAACATACATGATGGTATCAAAGCGTATATATGAGTTGATTAAATACTTGTTTAAAGCTTGATTTGATTATGGTTGCTTTGGATTTCGATTTGGAGCAAGAATGTGTTTATGGACAATTTAGGGTTTTAATGTTCTTTACATATATTAAGCTTAAAGATGATGAATAGTTCTTTATCTATAGATTTTAATATGTTTATAATAATCATTTGATGATTATGAGCTATTGATTACATGTGATTCATTCATGAAAATGAATTGAACATGAAAAAGAAACCATGAAACATTCGGCCATATTATTGAATCATGCACTAATGTTGTGTTAACATATATTGATGGGATAGATGGACTTATATCACGTGACGAATGATTATGATCATGGTTTGGGACCTTATATCATTAAGCCATATTGAGCTTACTACATAAATGTTGTGTTTTACATGTTTTGATGCCATACATACATGTTTTTCATATGACGAAATGTTGATAACGTGTTAAAACTCTTGGTAAATTCAGCCATTTTGAATTTTCATGCATAATGGTTATGTTTTATAGATTTAATAAACATTCTTAACGATCATATAAATATGCAATTAAATGTTAATTATGGTGTAATGATCATTAGAATTACTTAAGTGTATTTGGCCATTTAAGGATAGATTAATTAATTGTTAATTTTGATTTAGTTACTTGATAAATGTTCAATTCATATGATGGTTTCATGATTGGGCAAATTGGTGTGTTTAGGTATTTTGTCAAGGCCCAGCCCATAGGCCCAGGTCTATCTCCAAGCTCTTGTCTAGGCCAATCATATGAACATATTATCTCCTGAGTGGACCCCTTGATATAATGTCATCCCAAGAGCCATCTACACCATACAGGAGATGATGAGATTATCTCAGTTAACCTGCCCGAGACTATTGGTCGGGAGGTCTCCTTCGAGTTATTCACGGTTGATCCACACTCAGGCAAAGGGTCTTTAACGACAAGCCTTCTGGGCTCGATCTCATGGAATCGGACTGATATGATCCATATAAGATGGCAAGGGCTCGTGAGCACCCGAAGTATACAGGCTACCACGACGCTACAGCCTAGTGTCATCAAAGCCATAGCCCACTGCATAAGAGCATCTCGAGAACTCGGAGACTTCATTCTCGAGAGAACTAGAGGCTTTACTCTGAGAAACGTATACTCGGGGTCTCGGGACTGACGTGATAGGAACAATATCATAGTTTTTCACGCCCCCTGATTTCTACAGTAGACTGTCTTGGGCACATCAGCCATGCAATAACATGTGTTCAAAGGTACGAACTTCTATACTTCCAATATACAACACCCAAAAATCATGGGAGGTACGTTACGTTACTCTTTCAGATTTTAGAAAAAGAACATTCTATACTTTCATACACTAACTCTCATACACAAAGTAAAATCCTCTCTGACTTAAGCATCAGAGGGTTTTCATCGAAAAATCGATTTTATCCTTGAGGTTTCCATTATTTTACAATTTCGGGTTAAGAAACAAGAGGAGAAGATTAGCTGGTGCTCGAGGTTGAGGATGACACCAACTTCTTGCATCAACATTTGGCACTGTCTGTGGGAAAACGAACAAAAAGCCAGCAAACAAGTTATTTACAGTAAAGATGATGAACGTCAGGGGTTACTCGACGAGGAGGCATGTATCAGAATGTAAGAACACAGAAGAAGGCTCTGTGGAAGCTATTGCTATCGCAGAAGGGGTTGATAGTGCCTTGTATGAGATCCTGGAGCATGGGAGTCCCCGATCAAATACTGTTGAGGTGTATGCACGTAGACCGGACCATACAAGGGAAACTAAAGAGATGACCCAATTGTTGTAGCTACTTCAAGACAGTGAACAGCGGCATACAGAAAAAGACCGATAGATATAGATATTGATCAAAGAATTGTCGGAGATGAAAAAGATGATACAGGCCAATATGCAGGATGCGAGGGCACCAGATGAGACTGTGGAGAGCAGCTTCCCTCGATCGAAAGCCGTGGTAAGGGATGATGAAGGAGTCAGAAGAAAACCCAGGGCCAAAAGGTATATAGCTATAGAGAAGGGGAAAAATAAGGCTGTAGAGGAACCCTATTTGAAGAAAGTGGGGATTAAAGATGCATGCATGCCTCCTGTTGCTTGGGAAAAGCATCACCCCGGGTCTACAAGAGTTTTTTGGAGCCCAGATGCAGTCCAAAAGATACCTGACGATACTAGCCCACTTTCGAGTGATATAAGGATACTTTTGGAGCAGAGACGGAGGAGGGAACGCGAGGTATTTGAGCAGGGAAACCTGTGTTATGAGTGAAAACAGGGGATCAACAACAAGGACAGAGACGTAGAGTCTTTGATAAAAAAGATAGTGGAGGAGATAAGCAAAGAAAAGGCGGGTCCCGAAGATGAATTGGCTGAACCTATTCAAGTAATTGGCCCCTATGCGAAGTCACCTTTTACACCCAAACTGCTGGGTCAGACCTTGCCCAAAAAATTTAAAATACCCCAGATTACTATATTTTATGGGAAAATAGATCCATTACTACACATGGACTTTTTTCATGAGATGATGCTCGTTCAGGATCTGAGCGAAGATCAGATGTGCCATTTATTCCCCTTGACCTTGGAGGGGCAAGCCAGAAAGTGGTTTATGGATTTAACCCCAGGGAGCATTCAGAGTTTTGAGCAATTATATGATATATTCACTGTAGAATTTAGAGGTGCAGTCTTTAGCACAAAGACCCCGAGCTCCTGGTACTGCTCAAGCAAGGAAATGAAGAAAGTCTCAGGAGTTTCACCAAAAGATAACATGAGGAGGTGCTTAAATTGGGGGATTTCCACCACTCGCTGGCCCTGGAGGGGTTGAAACAAGGGCTTAAGATAGACAGGACCTGGTACGCTATATGTAAGTCCTCGGTGAGCACCTATGAGGCAGCTCGGAGGAAAATACTTGATGAGATAGAAGTAGAGAATCAAGTAATGCTAAAGATGAAGGAACAAAAGCCCGTCGGGGCTCCCCCAAGAGACAACAATCGATTTAAGAAGCTCGACAACAGGAGGTGGAGAAGTGATGGGAGAAAGTTTCCTAAAGTTAATTGTGGAAGGGATAGAGCCCCGGAGTACTATAAGGGTGACAGGCAAAGGGAAGAGCAGTATTCTAGGGAGCGAAGATCACCTCGAAGAGATGATCTGAAGTGGGTCACTCAGGTAGACAAACCGAGGCGAGTAGAGCAGGGGGAAGAGAAGAGGAAGTTTACTCCACTGAATGCTCCCCTTTCGCAGATTCTATAGGAGGTAAGAAAACAGGGGACATTGCTGTTGGACCCCCGTTCGATCAAATATAGACCCTCAGAAGAGGTAGGAAATAAATTTTGTGAGTTTCATCAAGACATGGGACACTTGACGGAGGAGTGCTATGAGTTACGAAATCAGATTATAGTTTTGGTCAAGAATAATTACTTAACTGAGTTTATAGGTCGTGACGATGAGAGGTCCTGAGATCTGAGACGGGTCTCAGGGCACGATGATGGAATGGTGATCACTGGTGGTCCCACGCTTACAAAAAATTCAAACAATTTCTGGAAGAATTATTCTCGATATTTTATCCCGAGTGCAAACATGGAGCCACATGTGTTGAATGTGTGTGCAGAGAAGAAATCGAGGATAGCCTCGATGCCAATCATGTTCACAGATGAGGATGAGTATAGGATCCATTATCCTCATGACGATGCTTTGGTCGTTATAATGACAGTGGGGACTTTCGAAGTTGGGAGAATCTTGATTGACATGGGGAGCTCTACTAATATCATTTTTAAGGAGACACTGGATTCTTTAGGTATAGAAGACCTAAGGTTGAGACTGGCAGAGACTGCCCTATATGGATTCGGAGAGTCATGTGTGTATCCCTTAGGAACCATGCAGTTGTCGATCACGATGGATGATAAACCATATCAGAAGGTCACTATGGTAGAGCTCAAAGTGGTGGACTTGAAGATTCCTTACTCTGTGATCCTGGGGAGACCATTCCTCTGATCCACGAAGGCAGTAGACAGTGTTCATTACCTAAAATTAAAATTCAGGGTCAGATAGGGGATCAGGATCGGGATCGGGAGAGGGAACCAAAGAAAAGCCCGATCATGCTTCGCTACTGCTTTGTAGAATTCATATCGTATTCATAAGCGCCCTTTGGAGAAAGAAACCGAAGGATGTGAGCAAGGCGATCGGTAGAAGGAGCACTCAGAAGAGCCAGATGGAAGGAAGAACCAATTTAGAGAATCATTATCACCTGAGTCGATCGAAGAAATAGAGTCGGTTACCCTGGATAAAAAATGATCAGAGAGATCGATGAGGATCGGGTCCTGCCTGGTCCTCGAGTACAAAGCATTATTGATTCAGGTACTTAAGCGAAATACTGGTGTATTCGCTTGGTCCCATGATGAAATGCTATGGATTAGTACTCGGGTTATAGCTCACAGATTGATAGTAAACCCGAAGTTTAAACCTGTGACACAAAAAGGCTGACATTCAATTTCGAGAGGAGAGAGGCCATTAAGGTTGAAGTGGACAAGCTTTTAAAAGCAAGATTTATCCAAGAGGTTTAGTACCCCGAGTGGATCGCAAACGTTATAATGGTAAAGAAGGCTAATGGAAAATGGAGAATGTGTGTAGACTTCACCGACCTAAATAAAGCTTGCCCAAAGGATAGCTTTCCCCTTCCGAAGATTGACCAGTTAGTAGATACCACGACTGGTCACGGGCTCCTCAGTTTTATGGATGCCTTCTCAGGGTACAACTAGATCAAGATGCACGAACCCGACTAGGATAAAATTGTATTCGTTATTGATCAAGGGTTATACTGTTATACAGTTATGCCTTTTAGGTTCAAGAATGCACGGGCCACATTCCAAAGGTTGGTTAATAAAGTCTTTGAGCCTTTGATAGGGTCGACCATGGAAGTGTATATGGACGACATGATCACGAAGTCTATGCAGGCTTCTGACTATGCTAAGCATTTAGAAGAGACATTCTCTTACCTGAGGAGATATAATATGAAACTGAATCCCGACAAATGCTCGTTTGGGGTCGGAGCAGGAAAGTTCCTCAGGTATATGGTCAGTGAATGAGGTATCGAGGGCAACCCACAAAAAGTCCAGGCCAACCTAGATCTGAGGCCCTCAACTACAATGAAGGAGCTGCAAAGTTTGATGGGGAGGTTAGCGGCTTTGAACAGATTTGTGTCAAAGGCCACAGATAAATGTTTCCCTTTCTTCCAGATGATGAGGAAGGGAAAGAGACTGGAATGGGACGAGAGCTGTAATCAAAGCTTCTGAGAGCTGAAGGAGTACTTGACACACGTTCCCCATCTTGTGAGCCCCGAGAAGGGGGACATTTTACAATTATATTTGACGATTAGTGAACACTCCGTCAACTCTATCCTTGTAAAAGAAGACAAAGAGAAGGTGTAAAGGCCTGTGTACTACACAAGCAAGTCTTTATTAGATGTCGAGACAAGGTATACTCCACATGAGAAGTTCGCCTTTTCACTTGTTGTCGCTACCAGGAAGTTGAACTCTTACTTTCAAGCTCACCATATAATTGTGATGACAGATCAACCTCTGAGGCAAATTCTTCACAAGCCCGATTTGTTAGAGAGGCTAGTGAAGTGAACTTAGTGAATATGACATTGATTACAAGCCTCGGAGGGCTATTAAGGGGCAAACACTGGCATATTTTGTGGCGAAATTCACAGTCTCAGAACAGATGGCTGTACTATAGGTCTCGGATGTCAACAGTAATCGAGACGAGAGTGGCAGTCTAGACCCTCGGACCACGGAGGGGACTTGGCAGATGTATGTAGACGGGGCGTCTAACATTCAGGGGGGAGGAGCAGGAATAATTTTGAGAAGGCTGGACGGAGAAGAAGTCATGTACTCTTTACGATTTGATTTCAAGGTAACCAACAATGAAGCTGAGTATGAGGCGCTGATTAATGGGATGAAGCTGGCTAAGGCTTTGGGAGCCTGAAATATGATTATATATAGCGATTCTCAGTTAATCGTCAGTCAGTTGAATGGGCAATTCCAAGCTCGGGAAGACAATATGCAAGCTTACTTGGTTCAAGCCAGGAAATCGATGGAAACCTTTAAGAGCATCATTATTAAACAGCTTGCCCGAACAGAAAATTCCAGGGCCGATTCCCTGACGAAATTGGCCTCGATGTTCAAGGGAAAATTTTCAGCTACTGTGCCGATCGAGATCCTGACGCAGAGGAGTGTAAATCTTAAAGAAGACCTTGTCACTACTCTATATGAGACCCCCGACCTCAAGGGGATAAGGGAATTAAAACATTCAGCATAGAGAGCTTTCGAATGACAAAAATGAAGCAAGAAAGATAAAGAACCAAGCGGCCAGGTACACTGTTATTGATAGTGTACTTTATAAATGTGGATTTACTTTATCATATTTAAAATGTTTGAGAGCAGATGAGACATACAGAGTACTTGAGGAGATCCACAATGGAACCTGCGGAAGTCATGGACAGGCTAGTTCATTGACGTATAAGATTATCTGACAAGGATATTATTGGCCCACAATCTCTCAGGATGCTTCCAGGATAGTCAAGTCTTGCCACCAGTGTCAGATTCATGAGGACCCGAAAGAACTCACATTCCTTTCAAGCTCTTGGCCTTTCTCTCAATGGGGGTTTGATCTGATAGAGCCACTTTCGACCTCCCGAGCCAACACCAAGTATGCTATTGTGGCGATTGACTATTTCACAAAGCAGGTAGAAGCAGAGCCGCTCTCCAGTATAACAGAGAAAAAGACTACCGC